>JADRCD010193395.1:0-18458 GCA_019843815.1 Montemys delectorum
TGTCTGTACCACCTTCTATGCAGAACCATTGTTCATTGAAACAGTTGGTGAATGACTTTATGGATAGAGCATCTTAATACACACACCATTTCTTAAATGAATGTAACCTGTTCTCTGTGGGCTGAGAATAAAGTCACACACTCAAGTCAAATAGCTTTTTGACCATAGCAGGAAGTCTGTATCTAAAAATCGTGCCTACAATTCATTCCTTGGCACAGCAGAACTGTCAACTCTCAGCTTAGCTAGAGAGGTAAAATAGAGGTAAAATCCTTCGGTGATTTGAGGGTCATTGAAGTACAGCCTTATTACAATGAAATCCAATGTCTAAAAATTGTTATTTTGGGCTTGTACCACAGAAAGAGCCAAGATTTTAAACTCTACTAAATACAAATCAAACAAAAAGACTTTACATATTTATGTTGATTAAAGAAAATACTAGTAGTGATGCATTATTTTGAAATATACAGTTAATATGTTTGGAGTTAGTTGAAATTTATAGTGAGAAAAGCATATGTATTTACAGTATTGCTGTAGACAAGCATCTACATAATACTGTTAAATTGATTGTTTTATATCAAACAACTTTTATAATACTCATTTTTATTATAACATTTTGTAAATTTTAAGGAATATGACAAAAAAGATATTGTAGGTATTGAAGAGGGGGTCTCTGGGAGGAGTTGGGGTACAAAAGGGAAACAAGAATGTGATTTACTTCTATTTACTTAAAATATATTCTTAAATGTTAACAAATTCAGACAAATTGAAATCTTGTAACTTTTCTCATCATAATGCAATAGAAGTTAAAAAAATTACTTTTTTTAGGGTGCAGTGAGCTTTATTGATGGTATTCAAGAGAGTAGGGAGGGCTCCCTAGGCCCCTCCTGTTATTATGGGGGTCTGGGATGGAAATTGTGAGGGAGATGCTCAGTGTTGGGGTAGGGACTCCTCAGCAACTGAGGGCCTTTCTCTTGCTCTCAGTGTCCTTGCTGGGGTGGGTGGTCCAGGGCTTCTTACTCCTTGGAGGCCATGTAGGCCATGAGGTCCACCACCTTGTTGCTTAGCCGTATTCATTGTCATACCAGGAAATGAGCTTTACAAAGTTGTCAGTGAGAGCAATGCCAGCCCCAGAGTCAAAGGTAGAAGAGTGGGAGTTGCTGTTGAAGTCGCAGGAGACAACCTGGTCCAGGATGCCCTTCAGTGGGCCCTCAGATGCCTGCTTCACCACCTTCTTGATGTTGTCATACTTAGCAGGTTTCTCCAGGCGGCATGTCAGATCCACAACTGATACGTTGGGGTTAGGAACACGGAAGGCTATGCCAGTGAGCTTCCCATTCAGCTCTGGGATGACCTTGCCCACAGCCTTAGCAGCACCAGTGGATGCAGGGATGATGTTCTGGGCAGACCCTCGGCCATTGCGCCACAGCTTTCCAGAGGGGCTCCTCCCTGTTCCAGAGACAGCCCTGTCTTTTTGTGCAGTGCCAGCTTCATCCCGTAGACAAAATGGTGAAGATTGGTGTGAATGGATTTGGCCGGATTGGGTGCCGGGTTACCAGGGCTGCCTTCTGCTCTGGATCTGGCAAGGTGGAGATTGTCACCATCAACGACCCCTTCATTGACCTCAACTACATGATCTACATGTTCCAGTACGACTCCACCCATGGCAAATTCAACGGCACAGTCAAGGCTGAGAATGGGAAGCTTGTTATCAATGGGAAGCCCATCACCATCTTCCAGGAGTGAGATCCTGCTAACCTCAAATGGGGTCATGCCGGTGCTGAGTATGTTGTGGAGTCTACTGGCATCTTCACCACCATGGAGAAAGCCGGGACCCACTTGAAGGGTGGGGCCAAAAGGGTCATCATCTCTGCCCCTTCTGCCGATGCCCCCATGTTTGTGATGGGTGTGAACCACGAGAAATATGACAACTCACTCAAGATTGTCAGCAATGCATCCTGCACCACCAACTGCTTAGCTCCCCTGGCCAAAGTCATCCATGACAACTTTGGCATCATGGAAGGGCTCATGACCACGGTCCATGCCATCACTGCCACTCAGAAGACTGTGGATGGCCCCTCTGGAAAAAATTACTTTTTTAATGATTATAAATGAGGAAAATTTAGCTGTTGATCAGAAAGACAGAAGTCCGGTATAAAGTACAATATTACCAGGTACTTCATACATCTTTGAGAGTTCTGCCTCTTAAACTATCTAGATTGTAGTTTGTTATGAGATTGGAAGTTCTAGGGACACAAATAAAGTGAGTTTGTAGAGTCAGCTTGTCTAGTGGATAATTTTAATAGGATGTCTGCAGAGGTAGGCAGACAAAGTTCTCCATCTACAGGAGGAAGTATAGAAGCCTACCATCTAAAACTGAATGTGGTTGAGGTCTAAGAATTATAGAAATATAAAAATCAATGATTACCATATAAATCTTTAGCCTAGTATTGCATTGATTAGTCAAATGCTGGGGAAAACACAGACCAGTGAGTACCATTGGCTCCTGTATATAGCCCTACTGGTATTCAGAGCCTCTACTCTAACACATGTTGACTTCTGGCACTTTGCCACTAATTCAAACATACCTTTAAAAACGACTTTTTAAATTTTCCTATCTTAGCATTTGCCAGTCCATTCTACTTTTGCTCTATAGTATCCTCTCTAAAAACAAAAAGATTGTTTTCAAAACTCTAATAATTTCCAACTGATAAATGGATTAGTGATCTTTGTGCTTCTTTTCAATTCACCCAAAGACTACAAAACCTCTTGGACCATTCCTGTACTTTCATCTCTTTTTAAAAGTCAGTTATATGGCCCCACTTAACAATGTGGTAGCCATCTACTGCCAATGATCACCAGCCAGGTGACACCATCCAGCCTGGAACGCTACCTATCTACTTTTGGATAGGCCTGACCTCACTCTCTTGAAACCAACCTGAAGCTGCCTGTGGTAAATTCAGATAAACTTAGCTCCTCCCCCAATGCCAGCCTTGAGCCAGCACAGTACTTGCTGATAGATTCCTAAGTAGACACTTTGCATGAGCAGAGCTAAGGCTATTTGATCCTCTGGATCCCAGTGCACTTAAAACACTTAAGGGAAATTGTAAAAGGAAAACAATTGCTGTCCCCATGGAGGGTGAAGTCTTTCTCTTCTGTCCAATTAGATGGTTTTCCCAGAATTTGTGGCATTGTGTTGATAAAGAAAGGATTCATCTTAACATCTTTTTCAGGATAAGAATGTTCATGCTGGCTCCTGCAGGGAACTGATGAGGTAGTTCTATACTCCATTTTGCCTGAACAAATGGAGATGTTGTTTTCATTACTTGTAGGATAGGGTCCCTTGTGCTGCTCATGCACGAAGTACCCATGTTTTATATCTGAATACATGTGCAATTCAAGAGTCTCACCTGTTCTGAGTAGTTAAGTCCTCCAACTCAGCATCCCTGAGTCTTTGATGGAAACATCAAAAGTGAACAAGTTGATCTAAGTAGAATAGAATTTTTGTATATATTGTTCCCAAAAGTACAAAATTAATTTTGTTTTGTACAGTAGAAAAGTTCATTGAATCACAACTGGGAAACTTCTCCATTGGAAAGGATGTCATTTCCATTGAATTATTAAGAAGTGTGTGTCTCAGGGAGAGACTTTTCAAACAGGACAGGTGGAAGGAATATTTCCAGTGCACACAAGAGGGCTTGTCAAGGATAGCCAGTGCAGGACACAATACACTTGGTTCTTAGTCCTTAATGGGAACATTCTTCACCCAAATCCAGATTAAAAAAAAATGTTTGGGAATGTAATTAAAGAAACAGGCACAGCAAGGATGCCAGAAAATAAAGAAGTAAACAGTGAAAAATCTACCACATTGTTCAGTACTGAAGATTGTAGAAAAATAAAGGAAAGTGGTGCTTGAGGAATATTCCCAAAAGGTATAATAAGAAAATTATCAGAAGACTTAAAAGGGGATTGGAAATATATGTTCAAATCTAAAAACTGGACAGTGTCTATTTAAATTATACAAAAACTTCAGACAGACAGACAGACAGACAGACAGACAGACAGACAGACAGACAGGCAGTGCAAAGACTCCTGAGAAAGCAGATACATCCAGGCTGCTGTACCCTTGAGCTGTGTGCAGAAGAATAGTGCCTGCATACTTAACAAAGTTGTTTTGGAGATTCGTGAAATGGGCCCATCATGTGTCAAAGCACTGTACCATCAGAAGGATTTATGCATATGATCAAGCATAGGCTGATGTTAAGAATACTTAGGAGACAGTAGATAAACTGTACAAGCAGCACCACTGAGAGTCAAACAGAGGATAATGGCACAGAAAGATAATGAAAATGCAAAGTTTTGTCCCTCTCCACTGCTGAATTAAGGACTTGTAAATTGATAATAAACTAATGCAATGTGGATAATAAAATATTAAAACAGATTATATATAATGCACATATATGCATGCTTAGGCTTACAAAGAAGAAGAAAATTATGTTCTATGGCCAGGAGATAAATAAGTCAATAGAAATAGACTCAGAAGTGAAAAACAACAGATTTAACAGGTAAATATGGCACAGAGATATGTAAAATGCCAATGTGTTCAAAAATACAAACTTGTTGAAAAGAAAAAAGGAAAGTACAAAAAAAACATGTAAAGCAAAAAATGAAATAGTATCCAGAATGGAAGTCTATCAGATTTTATTAACAATACAATTTGAGGTAGCAATGTAAACTATTCAAGATGAAGCACAGAAGAAAAAAAAGAAGAAAATTAACAGGGCATCAAACAATCTAACATACATGGGAGTCCCAAGAAAAGGGAGAAATCAAATGAAGAATCTAGCCAAAGCTCTACAAATGTGAATAAAACTATAAATTCACAAATCTGGGGATCTCAAAAAAGTCACAAGAAGAATTAACAAGTAGAATCACGTGAAGAGAACACAAGTACATCATAATCAAGCTACTGCCCCCCCAAAAAAGGAGAAGAAATGCCTTAGAACTAACCACAAGAAAAGCTGATTGATACATATAACACACTCCAGATAGAGCAATGAAAGTTATGACAGCAGACTTTGCATTAGAAGCTATGTGAATCCAACATTGTGATAATCCAATAATGTTGTGATGCAACATTATTAACATACAAAAAAGTGGGTGACTTTCTAAGCCTATAGAAAGTAGCTTTCTAACACAAAGGAAAAAAATCAAGATTTTTTTTCACACAGATGAAAGTTAACAGATAATTCTTCATCAGTAAACCTACACTACAATAAATGTTAAATAAACTAAGTATTGATACACCAAACAACATCTAGAGCCAGCCAGAAATGAAAACAATTTTTTTAAACATTTATTCACAAAGCACTGCTACCCCTGTTTAGCTCTCTTAGCATGACAGAGGTTTGGAGCATGTGTGTTCATGCACATGCATCTAAATGCTTTATATAATATTCCTGAAAGTTATAAATGAAGATCTGAAAGGTTACAATGAGACCCCTGTGCCATAAGTAATCACAGCCTTTCTCTGGGCTGACATTTGTAAGTCAAGATTTGGTAAATATCACAAGGTCTCTGACACAGTTTGAGAACCAGGAAAATTAAAACAGCATTGCATAATACCTATCTTAATGGGAATGAAAATCTTTAATTCTGAGAAACAATACTGTGTGAGTACATGGACTATTTTCATACAATGGTAAATACTTCATTTCATAGTAAATATAAGAATCACTAAATGTTAGTATCACCAAAAAATTGAAGTCTAGACATGAAGCCTGGGAATTTATCATCGTTAAAAAATATTTTCTTTGTATCTCTTCCTTTAGTGACTAATCTACCTGACACAATAGCAACTCATAACTACCCAGCATCCACCTCTCTCTGCTGAGATCATATTACTTTAAGAGGTACAGACCCCAGGAACATCTAGTATAGATTTGCCGTATGGAATTATCTGGCTCTAAAATGTCCCCTAAAGGTCATATGTTAGAGCTTGGCAGGGAGATTGTGTTGCTACTGGAGGTTATCAAGACTTTAAGAGGCAACCTACTGAAACAAGTCAGGTCACAAAGGACACAACTTTGGTTGGAGGCTTGTGTCACTGGCTCTTGCTCTCAGCTTCCCAGCTGCCATGAGCTAGCAGCTTTGCTTTCCTGAATATTCCCCACCATGATTGTTCTGCTTTGCCACAGACCCAAAAGAATAGGGCCAAGTGATTATGGACTGAACGCTCAAAAACTGTGAGCCAAGCCTTTCTCATCATAAGCTGAGTCTTTCCAGTATATCTGTCATAGCAACAGAAATCTGATTAACATGTACCCAGAAAAAAACATTAAAATAAAAATCAATTCACAATGTCAAAATAGACGAATTTTGTCTCTGACTTACGAACTTCATTATTCAGGACCTTTACCACTATCATCAAAAACCTTATCTACAAGATAAAATGTTACTTTCAATCAAAGAACTAATAAATGTCTTTTGGTTTTTAAAATGTTCATAGTTGTCATAAAAACTATCCTTGCAATGTTACATGTAACTTTTGTACTATTTTCAACACTAACCAGTAAAAGTAAACACACAGAAAATAGCAAAGCAGACAGCATGCTTACAACTCTTTGGAATGAGGTTTCTCACACTTCTGGCACACTTGTGCTCAAAAAAAGAAATGATTATCCTGTTTTACAATCTAGGGGAATCTCGATTAGATGAAAATCACCCCAAGAGGATAGTGTAGAATTGAGGACTGAGTGCTCTCTTCCCTCTCACTGAGTTCCCTTCTCTCAGTCACCACTGAATGTCTACCACACGCCAGGCCCCATGTCACACATTGAGACAGAACAGTTAAGAAGGCGTCATCCCTGTGTTCACATGCATATGTTTGATTTTACCCAAGACGCACTAACTGTGACAGCTAATTATATGTTATCTGGCCCAACCCTTGATAATGATTTCCCTCAAATTACCTAAAACTGTCCTTATTCCCTTAACAATCTAACTATACCATAAATGTTGACAATTTCAGAAGATATAAAATAATCATTTCCTGTAAGCTACTAGAATTCAAATGAAGTCTTTTAAGAGAGAGGTCAGTCTGAACTTTCCAATAAGCTTCATATGCAATGGAAATACAAACGCAGAGGGAGAAGAGAAAAGAAAAGAACCCTTTGTACCTGCCAAACTCAGCAGTTGAGTTCTCACTTTAGAAATCAGTTGTTCTGCACGCAGTGACATAATGATGGGGGGGATAATTACAATTAGGTGGCTATTTTGATTTCTCTTACCATAGTATCTGTATTGAATGTCACTTGATTTGCACAAAAAAAATAAGGTTACTGATTGCCTAAAATATATACAGGATTACTCCTATGAGTGCCTCATGGAGAAATGTCTACAAATGGAGGATATCTCCATTTAAATCACATATGAGCTGTTGAGACAATTTGAAAAATTCACAACCGAAAATAAACAGTCAAAAAACAAACAAACAAGTAAATGGAATTTATAGTCTCAATAGCAAAATTCAACAATCTGAAAGAAAAGAATGTTTTAACTTGCACCTTAAAAACTTGACAATGCTATGAAAACTTATTACAGCTTTCAGTGTGTGCATTTAATCTAAATTACCACTAATTAGCTGATCATCTACCAAGATAGCTATAATTATTTCTTTTTCAAATCATTTTTTCTCAGGTGTGATATGTAATTTAAGCATGTGCTTCTCAAATAAAATATACTGTCATCATTATTATTACATATAAAGTTTTAAGCACATAAAATTTTTGCCAAAGAATTTTGTCTACCAGAACATTAAATCACTTTTTAAAATAGAAATATTATTAAACAGAAATTCTTTAACCATGTACCTTTGACTACTTAGGTAAAATTATGAAAATATTCA
This sequence comes from Montemys delectorum, assembly GCA_019843815.1. Classification (NCBI taxonomy): domain Eukaryota; kingdom Metazoa; phylum Chordata; class Mammalia; order Rodentia; family Muridae; genus Montemys; species Montemys delectorum. The sequence continues at coordinate 7,904 of JADRCD010193395.1, forward strand.
TATTTACCAATGATCTAGTGACACTCCAGTAATTTTACATCCAGATGTGTTTAATATAAATACTTCCCAAGATTCTGATATAGATAAGCTAATTGAGAAACTGACATAGAACTTCTAGATGTCTTACATCTCTATTATTTTTGTAATAATAGCTTTCCTGCATTTGAGTCAAAATTAAGATGTATAAGAAAACATAGCTCTCATTTATAGTCTATTATCTTCTACCTCAGGCATCCAACAAAAGGCCCCCAGCTGAATATAAAGGAGCTGATCCCTTAGTGACAGTCCAAATAGTCAAAATGACTGGGAATATTACTCAGATAATTAAGATAATTATCAAAACTTCATTATAGCCTGAAAGCAAAGAAGAAAACAAATCAAAACCACTGATACACAGGTGCCCAAATTAACACTGTGGATGAAATGAAGGCTGTCACTGTGTGGTAGTTCACCATTCTCTCCCAGCCACCACAATTCATACATTTTCTCTCACTAATACAAAATTACTCTACTTTGTTGTCTATCTGTCTTGAGACAAGGTCTCATGTTTCCCAGGCTGGCCTCAAACCCATTATGCAGCTAAGGATGGCCTTCAACTCCTGGTCCTCCTACTCCTACTTCCCAAGTGCTGAGATGGCTGGCATATGTGACCATGCCTGACTCCACTGTGTCTGTCATCCCAATATTCAAATGCAATTAAATCACAACTTTAAACCCTTCTTCTGTGAATTATTCTAATACAGTCACAGGATTACACAAAGAATTGACCTGAAAAACAAATATTTTTAACCTATAGTCATCTCTACAACTTCTCTTTGTAGATTAAAATATTTAATGATCCAGTCAAATAAAGTATACAGTATGAGATTGTGTAAGATGGTTTTGCTTTTAGCAGATAACATTTTATTCTAACCATAAATTTACTTATAAATACTTGGTGATAACATTAACTGTTCACCAGATTTTTTATTTTTAAAAAACATGGAAATTTAACTGATAAAACATAGAATGCACACAAATTTGATTTTGTACCAATAAATAATCCACAGGTCTCAGCTAAGACTACTGAGATGATTATAGGTAGATTCACAAGATTCTGGCTTTACTCTCTGGATGTTCATTATATTTACATATGATGACTTGACTGCCACATTTGAATTTCCATTTTCAATGTCAACTTAATGTGTTCCATGTGTGGTCCTTCTCTTTAGCCATATTCAATTCCTTGATCAGAACTCATAAACACATCTGTCTCTTACATAAAATTTCAAATCTCCATTCCAACTTCCCTTTTTTACTGGAAAATGTTATTGAAGATGTCAAAGTACCCTGAACATAGTTTGTGTACATCCACGTGAAGTGTGAGGACTGGCCAAGCAGGACTAGGAATTTGTTTGTTTGTTTGTTTGTTTGTTTTTTGTTTTTGTTTTTCCGAGACAGGGTTTCTCTGTGTAGCCCTGGCTGTCCTGGAACTCACTCTGTAGACCAAGCTGGCCTCGAATTCAGAAATCCGCCTGCCTCTGTCTCCCAACTGCTGGGATTATAGACGTGTGCCACCACCGCCTGGCAGGAATTTTTAAACTTAGTGTATGAACTGTGTGTGACAGATTTCTTAACCTTATTCCTTTCCATTTTAGCTCAGTAACTTTTTCTGCCTATTTTATAACCTGAATTGTCCCCTGTAAATATATTCCTCGTGAAAATCTCCAGCAAAACCATTTCACATCAAAATCCTCTCTCAACTATATACTACCCCTAGAATGTTCTTGCTAGTTCCACTTTAACAATTCCCATTGTGAAGCTGGCAATCTCCACATAGAAGTTAATCCGAAAAGGTTCCATCCCCTCATTGTTCTATAATTACTTTGCTTATATATAATTTTCTTAAAAGACTAACACAAATATCCTCATTTCTCACCTGAAATTTTATCTTTATGATTCTGAACTGTAACATTGGCAACTGCCTTATTTACTGGTTATAAACAATATCAGTAATGTTATCATAGTTAGGTCTTACAAAGCCATGGAAATCTTTCCTGTCTCGTGTAGTACAAGAATTGCTCCTTTTTCAGACCAAAGTATCATCATTGTACTTGAGGTAACAGAAAGACCCCACAGCCCTTTTGTTACAGAGCTACATCACAATGACTTACAAAGGCCAGCTTGGTGACAAGATGAGCTCCATCAACTAAAGACCCCTGCACATTTCACATACTGGCTCTGCCCTCGACAACTCAAAGCACTATTTCAAAAATTCAGTATCTTAAATACTTTTTTGATACATATTTTCTAAATATCAAGAACATGTGAGTCCTTTTCACTTCACCAGATGCTCAGGGAAGAAGTTAACGACCTTGGGAACTGAAGGAAGAAGATGCATCTAGCCGACTTCCCCAGGTAGGGGAGTACAGCACAGAAAGTTCTATAAATTACCATTGCTGGCAAAACAACCAACTGTTCTGGCAGTATCTGGAAAAATTGTTTTCTAGTACATGAAAATGTTTTGACCTTTCTCCTACTCAACACTCTCCAGAAAGACTACCTGCCTCTTTATCTTCAAGAGATGGGGGATTGCTCTCACGCCTCACGCCCTGCTGAGCAGAAAGGTGAGTGTCTTCAGTGGAGCTGTCCACAAGGACTTGTAAGCCATGCTCTGCTCCTAGGAATTTCTCATGTGTCCCTTTGGGAAATTTTTCCTCAGCAGAAACTCCAGATTTCCAACCTTCTAAGGGTGAAGGGCTGCACTCTGGTCAACTGAGAAGGCAAGGCCCTGCATTCCAGCTGTGATTGTGCAAAGATATAAGTCCAGGGCCTGAAGGAACCAAGGCATTGTAAAAGCTAACCTCGAGAGCAAAGGAGCCTATAGCAGTGTGTGCCTCTCCTGATTTAACACCAAGAGTTCTCAGCTAAATAGCAGCCTTTCTCTCAGAGTGAAAAACAAAGCCTTCTTACAGCGCTTGCATTTGTGATACATCTGTAAAAAGTGGCTTTTTTAGCATCAGAAAGCATTTTAATTGTAGTAAACTGAACAATGCTGAAATTGTTTGAAGAGGAGATTAAATTTAATGAAATTCACAAACAACCCCTTTTAGAAAGTAACAACAATTTTTGAACATTAAAGAGGAGCTCATTATATCAAGACAGCTCCACTGTGAAAAGCGGTCTGACTTCAATCACTGCATATCCACATGTTAATGAACTTCTGTGTAAAAGCAGGCACCGAGAGGGAAGTAATAGGAACACTGTCTCCATGAGTGTTTTCGAGAGAAAAAAAAAACTCCTTTAATCAATAAAACACCTTCTCACATGCACCTTAATTCTGACTGGGACTCTTTCAAAGGACACAAAAGGAAGATGCTGCTTGAAAGTTTCTTTAAAACATTACACAGCTTGCACTTTTTTCAGGGTTCACATGCTGTCAGCAACCCACCTCCAAAGACTTTCAAGTTCCAACAGACATAGCCTAGTACAGTCTTCATCACCATCATTTCAGTGCTGCCCCTGATCAAACAGACAAATCTGAAACTGAAGAATAAGAGGCAACCAGTGACCTTTGATTAGGACCAAGAGCCTCCATTGTAATATAATGCCTCATTCATTGCTCTCTGGGACCAACAAGGAAGTATGTTACTGACTGAAAGGATGTCACTAGCAGGCTTATCCCTCACAATGATTTCCATCATTAACTATTAAATTTTTCATTTGTAGCAAGTGGCACCAGGTATTTTAAAAATAACCAAAACATAGAAAAGCACTTTCCTACCTTGCAAATAAATGCATCATTTTACCCTAACTCTCATCTACCTGTTACTGACTTTCAGGCCTTATTAACTGCACTGTGCTAATCTTCCAAAACTGTAATTTGAACAATATTGGTTTGTTGCTACTACTTAGAATCTAAAGAATGCTAATAATATTTCCTTTGAGCCTCTGACTTCCCTAGGCTATTAGTGCACCAGTCATATGCATGCCCATAGAGTTTATTTTAATTAAAGCAAAGTTTTGAATTTTAAGTTTATTTTGCCTTGCCTTTTACAATGTTCTCTGACAAGAGAAAAAAGAGGGTTTTCAGACTATAGCCACAGTCTGCATATTTTTGTGAAAAACATTAGGCTGCCCTTAAGATCTCACGAAAGTAAACTATAAGTTCAATTATGATTGAGGTACTGGGTATGGAGACAGGGTGGGAAAGTTTTCAAAGCCAGCCCATCACAAATGTGTTAGGATCACACAAAGGAACTGTTAAAGTGAGTTCAAATGACAGCTAAAATGGATAGGGATCTATGGCTCTATGGCACGTATACCTCACAGGCATTTCAATACAGCACAACATTAAAACATTCTAGTTCTAGCACTTAGGAGACAGAGGCAGACAGGTTTCTGAGTCTGAGGCCAGCCTGGTCTACATAGTAAGTTACAGGACAAGCAATTCTAAATAGAGAGACCCTAAAACAAAAAACAAAAAAATCATTCCAATTCTTACTCCATGTAATGGCCAGTATTGTCATCTTTTATTGAGCTCAAACATATATAATACTTGACACTACATATATCAATCAATATATGAATCTGTTCTATAGATATGCATGTACTACGTATATTTATGTAAAATATATACAAATTGGAAGGTAAGAATTAGAAAAGTGATCTGTCTATAATTCAAACTGGAATGGGAAAGAAGAAAAGAGAAGAGAAGGAAAGACAGAGAAGTGGAGGAGGGAAAGGAAGGGGAAGAAAAAGTCAGAAGAAGAAAAGATGGAAGAAATGAAGAGGGAAGGAGGGAGCCTGCCACAGCAGTCTGTCCAGTCTGCAACTGCACAGTCACACCTACATGATCACATCATTCTACTGCTTTTTAACACCACTTTTCCCAGCAATCCATGCCCCTGTCAACACCTATGGCTGTAATGCCCTGCCTAAGATAAACAAAGACAAATACTGAGAAATGAATGCAAGGGCTTGGCCCTGGGTAATAGAACCTTACAACTTCAATCATTCACCAAGTCAACTGAGTCAAAAAACTGAAGCTCATGAGGGCCAGGCTCTTTTCTCTACACTGCTGTATCTCAGTGCTGGAACAATAGGCACTTAACCAAAAATACATACACACAGTCAGAAGCTTGAGAGATGGTGCAATGGTCAAGAACACTTGATCCTCTTCCAGAGGACCAAAACTGAGTTCCCAGCACACACAGAAAATGGCTTACCTGTAACCTTCAGCTCCAGGAGATCCCATGCTCTACTCTGGCCTCCATAGATATCTGCACACACATGCATACCCACACATAAATAAAAACAAATCTCAAAGTAAGAAAAATGTTCAAATTTTTTTCATATTGTCAATATGAATGTTTTCTGATCCAGGGCAGTAGTTTCTAAGATATGATCATGGAATCCTTCCAGGGGTCTTCAAGGTAATTTTTTTCATAATAAAGATAACACGCCCTTCTCACTCTTCTTTCTGTATCCAGAGGCTGCTTAATCACATCATTCCTCTAGAGATAACTGTGCTCCTTTGTTGTACATCACCAGATTAGAGATTTCTAGTCTGAAAAGATGGAGTAGGATCCTTTTCCATTTGTTCTCCTCTACATACAGTTAACACACACATAAAAAGACACAGCAGGTGGGGAAAGGTAGACCAGCCAAGAGAACTTAGAACCCTGTTGTGACTTCCTTGAGCTTTCTTTCAGCCGCATCTTTCCCCTTGAATTGAAGATGCAAACAGCCAAAGAACATCAATAAATACAGGCAAACATCCCAAGTACAGCCCAGGAAACCAATAGACACAGGCAAATATCCCAAGTACAGCCCAGGAAACCAACAGACACAGACAAACATGTTCCAAAAGCAGTCTGTTCTCTTTGGCCTAAGGACCAGGAAATTGACAGAATTAGGCAAGACAACTCATTCTACAATAACCACTCTGCCTTCAAGTAGACACTGTAGAGGAAAAGGTCTTGTAGTACCCTCTCAAGTGATTCAAACAAAAGCCACATGGAAACTAGAGTCGCACTCTCTCATGGTTGTAAATGAGGCTCTGAACATCACTCTCTCATCCCAGAAGTGTCAGTAAAGGCCAGGGAGAGACCTGAGACCTTTATCCTGCCAGTCAGTAACTGCCTCTCTGATTGTGCTGTCCCAGGTTAGGGTATCCTCCCACTCTCACTAAAGTGATATCAGAAGGAACCACAGGAGAGTCCAACAGCACCACCACCCATTGACAAAAGGTTATTTCCACTTGAATGTCAATGAGGATCATTTGGAGAGTCAGAACTTTTCACTCAGCAATAACAAGGATCTTGTCACAAGATGGGAGCCTGAACTGCTAAATCACCTGGCAGAAAAAGAGTAGTGTCTTTCCCTACTACAAAGGGATTTGACTGATGCAGAAGGTTTTGTCATAAGATAGTAGCAAGATGTTCAGGTTTAAATCAAAATGCATTGTCAAAGAATCAGAAAACTCTCAAATGAACAAGTCAATCAATAGATAATAACACCTAAATATTAGAATCGTCTGGCAAACATGTTAAAGCAGCCATGATTTAAGAAAGTATTTAAATGTCCTGCAAAGGAGGCAGCTGTGGGCCAACATGAAATAGCAGGATCCTGTATAATACCCTTGTCCACAAGGACTGGCAGCCATGAAGAAACATTTAGTTTAACCAGCCACCCCAGAAGACCCACAGACCAAGGCCCGGCTGTTGAAAGCATGCCATGTTGGCCTCACCATGCTTCAGGCCCATAGTGAGGTACCCCACAGTGAGAAAACACATCAGGATGAATGCTCACAGGAACTTCAGTCTAGAAAGGCTCAAGGTGAACAGCATTCACAACTAAATGCACAGACCATGCATGGCCATGAGGAAGAACTCTTCCAAGCACACTCTCTTCCCCTGGAAACCCTTCATCACCAAGAAGTGAGACAGATCTGCTAAAAACTCAAACTGGCAACCCAGGTAACATCTCAGAAGTCTACAGAAAGAGAAAGCCAGAATCATCATGACCAAGACAAGAGTTTTATGAGTTTTGACAGTCTCCACAGGGTCCATGGCAAGGCTCAGGCATCCTAGCAAACAGGATTAAGGAAGCTGTAGAGCAAAATATTGAATAGAAAAACTAATGTTTTGTTTGGACACTATGATAAATTTTCAGTAAAGCAGAAAAATGAAAATTTTTAGAACTGGAAAATGAAAATATAATATTCTGAAGAGAGGATTGGTTAGGATGAAAAGGACAGAAAGACCACTGGCTCTGATAGAAAACAGTAGAATGCATCCAGTCTAAGCAAGAGAGACAAGTTGGGCTTCAAAAAAGATGAACCAAGGCTCAGAAACCTTTGGGAAACGCTATGTCAGTTGCAGGGAAACAAAGTTCACATGGCAGCAGACTTCTCATCAGAAACTCTCAAAGCTAGAAGGGAGTGGCCTGATATTTGTTAAGTGCTAAAAGACAGACAAAATCCTACACAGTGAACCATTCTTCGGGAATGTGGGTGAAATCTAAACATTTCTCAGAAAAAAAACATGAAAAGAGTTTATCCAAAGCAAGATCACGCACAAAGAATGTAGAAGGAAGTTCTTCAAGCAGAAAGGTTAGGAAGGAGAAGCCACCACAGATAGCTTAGTAGTGACGTGTTTAATGAGCTTGCATGAGGCCTTGAGTTCAGTCCTGGGAGGGAGCAAGAGAGGAAACATGAGTAAATCAATCAATGTTCCTTCTCCTCTGAGTCTACTCAATTATAGAAAACACACTACCCAAAGTTTTAAATGTAAGTAGAAGAAATATTTAAGCCAAGTGCATCATAAAGAAGCAAAGTAATGAAACATGTGGTCCCATTCTACTTGGACTACTACAACCACTATCCTAGCAGTAATAGCTGATAGAACTGCACCACATTCACAGAAAAGACATAACTCAGCTATGACCAACACAAAATAAAATTGACAGAATGGGTATTGACATAATACCCATTTTTAACAAGTGTCTCTAGATCACATATCAAGATGCATTGCAAACCGCTTTAAAATGAGCCTCAAGGAGAAGAATCAGTCAGTTCACAGGGATCCTAGTTTAATCTCTAGAACTTACATTAAGAAAAAAAAAATGACCATGATCAATTTCAGAAGGAGCAGTGGGGGAGGTGGGCAGGGGGCAGTGGATATAACATGGTAGGTATCAGAAAAAAGGGAGGGATTGCGGTATCCTTATATTTTAACTAAAAAGAACTTGAAGGGGGAAAAGGCCAGTTGGACAGTTAAGGAGTTGGACAGTTATAATCCCAGCACTAGGAAGGCACAGCCAGCCAGATCCCTGGTGCTCCCTGGCCAGCCACCTATTCTGCCTGGAAAGTTCCAGACCACTGAGAGATCCTATCTCAAAAACAGGGTGTACAGCTCCTGATCAATGACAGCCAAAGTTGTCCTCTGCCTATACACACACACACACACACACACACACACACACACACACACACACATCTGCACATATATGCAAATTAATTTTAAAGAACTGGCAGACAGCATATTCTCTAACTAACATGAAATCAAGCCAGAAATCATTAACAGAATAACAAACTCTTGGAAACCATGCAATGTATAGATCAAAGGTGAAATCTCAAAAATAGCAAAAACATTCTGAACTCAATGAAAACATAAAGCATGTGAGGGATAGCTAACACAAGGTCAAACAGGACATCTATAGCACTGAACACACACATAAAACAAGTCTCCTATCAATAACTTCACCTCAAGAACCCAAAGAAAAGGAAGAAGAGAAGAAACCAATAAAATTAAACAAAGGGAATAATACCTAGAAAATGTTCATGGAGCAAGGCTGAGGGTGAGCTTAGTGGTAAAGTACTTGTTGAAGCATGTGAGAGACCCAGGTCCAGTTCCTTAGACACACAAAATAATAATGGTAATCACTATAATAATGAAGCAAACAACTGTTTGTTAACTGCCTTTAAAATTAACAAGCCTTTATCAAAACTGACAAAGAGAAGAGATGCAAACTTGAGATGTCAGGAATGAGACCAAAGCCATCCACACCACACTAACATGAAGGAGATAGTAAATGAAGAAAATATGGGCTCTACATGTACAGCTATGGCCATGTGGTTGAACTAGAGCACTCCCTGCACCACAATACAACTACCTAAAGTGCAACACTTTCAACAGCTCTGGAACCTTTAATGGAGTTAAACTCGCAAATTTAAATACTTCTCCAAAGAAATCTCCAGGCCCAAATAACTGACCTAATGTAAAACAATGTCAGCAACTCTACACAATCTCATATATAAGAAGAGGAGGAAATATAGCTTAGAGCATTCATGATGTTTACATTATCCCAACATCAAAACAAACACCAAACACTCACAGAAAAGTCAGCACCAAAAAAAATTCAAAAGGTTCCAGCCAATATCTCTCAACAATCCTTGTCTTCATGTTAAAAAATATTAAGGGCTAGAAGATGGCTCAAGAGATAAAATGCTTACCACACAAGCCTAACAACCTGAGTTCATGAATTTACATCCCAGAACCCATGCAAAAAGTTAGGTGCAGTAATTCAAATGTCTATCATGGCAGGGCACCCCAACCACAAGATTCAGAAAGCAGACCAGACAATCATACAAGGAAGCTTGCAGGCCAGCTAGCCTGGTCCACACAGCAATAAGCAAAAAGGTCCCTGCCTTGCACAATGCGGAGGACACAAGCTAACACTTCACTGTGGCACATGCATGCCCCAATACACACACACACACACACACACACACACACACACATGCGTGCACACACACGCACACACATGTGCGTGCACACACGCACACACACACATACTCATCATACACACCATTTTTTAATGTTTTGACCATTAAACAAACAACAATCATAATGTACTATATACCACAAACTCATCATACATTCCATTTTTTTAATGTTTTAAAACATCGAACAAGCATCAGTTTATACTCTCTTCTTCATGGACCAAACAATTCTAATGTAAATGAAATAATCAACAGGGGAAATAATTCCAGTGCAGTAAATACCAATTAAAATAGCCCACATGAACAAATGCTTTTTTAAGTGTGCAAAGAGAAACCAAACACCAATAGTAAAGAGCATAAGAGGCTCTGATTTAGGGCACTGGCTCTCCAGATTGCTCAGAGTAACCTAAGGCAAACATTAAAAGCTTGAAGTAGGGGGGCCCTCCAGAACGCACCAGAGACCTGGGAGGTGAGAGACTCTTAGGACTCGAAGGGAGGGACCTTAGATGAAATGCCCAACAGTAGGGAGAGGGAACTTATGGAGCCCATCTCCAGCAGGAAGACAGGGCATCAAGTGAAGGATGGGGTTGCCATCCCACAACTCTGACCCATAATTGTTCCTGTCTGAAAGAACTGCAGGAATCGAAATGGAGAGGAGCCTGAGGAAAAGATGGTTTAGTGACAGGCCCAAAGTGGGATCCAGCTCAAGGTGAGGTCCCAAGGCCTGATGCTATGGAGCACTCACAAAAAGGGACCTATCATGACTGCCCTCTGAAAGACCCAACAAGC
>JADRCD010193395.1:18558-28860 GCA_019843815.1 Montemys delectorum
TGTAGGAGGACCAGCAGTCTTAATTAATCTGGACCCCCAAGATCTCTCAAACACTGGACCACCAATCAGGCAGCATATACCAGCTGATATGAGGCCCTCAACACACATACAGTAGAGGACTTCCAGGTCTGTGTTCAGTCAGAAAAGATGCATCTAACCCTCAAGAGACTGGAAACACCAGAGAGTTTAGAGGTCTGGTTGGGTGAGGGGTAGGGGGCTGAGAACATCCTCATGGAAACAGGGTGGGAGGAGGTATGGGATGTGGAACAGTCGGAGGGTGGACAGGGGCAGGGAATAAAATCTGGAGTGTAAATAAATAAATAAATAAAAGACCAAAAAAAAAAAAAAAAAAGCCTGAAGTAGAGGCAACATCTGCTTTGACTCATTTTCAAAGTCTAATAAGACTAAAATGAATATTACCAGTCTCTAAAATTGTTTACTCCTATTGCCCTTTTTTTTTTCTCTCTCCAGCACTCTCCTTTTGAGAAATAGACAAGACAGAGTAGAGGAGGAAATGTGGGGGAAACAAGTAACAGTACAGATCTTTCTAAAAGCCATATGGAAACCTACTCCTGTAGAAGATCCCATACTCATATTTATATGTGGATATATATTACTTACATACATAGAAGGAGAAAGTGTGTGTGTGTGTGTGTGTGTACATGTGTTGAGTTACTCTATAACAGGTCACCAATGCTCCTATACTACACACCACTAGAAATCTATTAAATAAAAATCCAGTGTCTGGAGTAGGTTTCCTCTTTTGAAATTGTTGCCTAATGAGGTCCCATAACCCCCAAAATATTACTATTGCCAATGTTCTTAGTTACCCTCCAGAACTTGATGCTAACTAAGAGCCAACTGTCACATAGTTGAGTTACTAAACATGGAAAAATAAGCTGATAATGACCTAGAAGCTTCATTCCTGCTTCTTAGCTTTCATGGTGCTAGAAAGTCCTATGCATACTAGATTATTAAAAGAATTATCATCAATAGTACCAAACTGTGAACCCTGCAAGCTACAGCGAAGACTGGCTTGGCAAGATAGGCCCACTAAAACAATAGTGGCATGAACATCATGGGAGTAACCAACCACTTTCTGATTTTATTTAACTCCCACTCCATGAGACAAAACCCATACCTGGTACCATTGTTGGGACAAGATCTATCTATGGATAGACAGGTAACAGATCCTTAGAGAAACTCTACTACTATTATTTTTCTAAAACAGTACTAAACTGACTTTAATGACTTATCGTTTTACCCATTTCATCTTAACTCTCGCCAGAGAAGCTTCTATTTGCAGTACATAATTATTAACACAGAGACCCACAACTGGCCAAGATACAGAGAATAAGAGGCTTCAGAATGCTCAGCCCTAAAGAGAACGCATATGCTGCACTCCCTTATCCCAAGAATCAGGCAATTATTATGGAAGAAGGGGCAAAAAGAGTGTAAGACCCAGAAGTGTGGACAACTATACAAAAACTATCTGATGGGCACAGTGTGACAGCTGCATATATGAACTCACAGTAGTTGGGACAGAATGCACAAAATCTGCAAATCCAAGCCAGACCAAAGTCCAGCACAGAAATGGGTGTTAGACATGAAGCCCTAGCCCCAGCCAAAAAGCTTCTGGAAGAATGGGTCAGTTTTGTCTAAAATTGCTGCCTCCAATAAGTCAACAGTTCTCTAGTAGAAGGCCATGTATCCAAGAATATTTGAACAGCACAAATTGGTTCCAATTTTTTTTTAAGACTACAAAGTTGAATGGGTAGATAAGGAACAGATATGGGAACTAGACAGAAGTAATAAAATAGTTTAAATAATAATAAGTTCACAAAAAGAAATAAGACATCAAATACGTTAAATATACTCATTAACATGGCAATAATTATTTTAATAGAAAGTAAGTTGAGTAGCATGTGGAGAAACTGGAAGCACCAAACACTGCTGGTAGAAATGCCAAAAAAGTATAGCCACTGGAAAGCAGTTCAATAGTTCCTCAGAAAGTTAAACAGGATTGTCATGTTACCTAACATTGCTATGAACATACCCAAAACTGAAAGTAGGTATCCAATCAAAAACTTGGACACAGATATCATGGCTGCACTACATGCAAAAGCCAGGAGGCAAAAACAACCCACATGTCCATGTGTGCTATGGAATATTACTCAATCTTTAAAGGAAATATTGACGTGTGCTGAAACATTCATAGACCTAGAAACACTGTGCTAAGTAAAAACAGCTTGGGACAAAGGTTATAAATTCCATGGCTGAATTTTTATGAAATTATCAGTAATAAATCCATAGAGTCAGAAATCAGATTACTGGATACCAAGTGCTAAGGGGAGTGTTTTAGTCAGGATTTCTATTCCTGCACAAACATCATGACCAAGAAGCAAGTTAAGGAGGAAAGGGTTTATTTAGTTTACACTTCCACGCTGCTGTTCATCTCCAAAGGAAGTCAGCACTGGAATTCAAGCAGGTCAGGAAGCAGGAGCTGATGCAGAGGCCATGCTTCCCCTAGCTTACTCAGCTTGCTTTCTTATAGAACTCAAGACTACCAGTCCAGGGATGGCCCCACCCAAAATTGACCCTCCCCCTTCATCACCAATTGAGAAAATGCCTTACAGCTGGATCCCATGGAGGCATTTCCTCACCTGAAGCTCATTTCTCCGTGATAACTCCACTTGTGTCAAGCTGATACACAAAACCAGCCAGGACAGGGAGGAAATAAAAACAACTTATTGACGGGTTTTCTTTTCAGGTGATGAAGTAGTCTAGGACCATAAGGGTGTGGCGGCTGCACAACATGTGGATATGGTAAATATCACTGAACCGGACCCTTCTATGCTGTGTAAATTTTACCCACAGGATTTGTCACAATGAAATTAAGGACATAATGACCCAGTGCCAACAATGAAAATTCATTCCATATTCATAAAAATAACACTTGAGAGCTCGTCACTCAGTCAGAACTAATGTTCTATCTTGCATGCTCCTATAATCCTTTGTCCAGTACTGTATAAAAGTGTTCATAGCATAACAGTATGCTGATGTCTTTAACACTACCAACCTCCCTTCAGCTGTCTTTTACCTCACCTCATCTTCCTCACTCCTCAGGCTGCCTTCTCCTATGCCCTGGTGGCACACTTTAGTCTCTGTGCATGTGTCCTTAGAGCAGTGTGGATGCTCACTAAGTCTGCCAAGTGAAGGGAGGGAGAAACAAATCCATAAGTGTCTGGCAGAACATCCTGTGACCATCGTAAACATAAAAGTCATTACCAAGTTACCTCTGTATTTAGAGGTAGTATTTGTTACACTAAATTTACTCCAGTCTGTGACTATTCATTTTTTTAGCATGCCAATTCTCAAAATGATCTGAAACCCAAGTTAACTTTAATCTTTTTAATTTTTAAGAAAATGCACCTTGCCCCTTTTTGAAAGGACTCAAAAGAAATGGTTAGCAGTAAAAATGGTCAGAGTTCACTTTATCCACTGTTGTCCCTTTAAAAGGCAAGGAAATGTGAATATCAGCCAGATTAGTTATTTTTTAAATTTTCTGTCAAATAATGTGGTAAGAAAAAGTAGTTTACACATGAGTATTATCATTCCTTTAACTGAATATTCACATAAAAATAAGAAAAAGTAGATAATAAATTTTGTTTCTTAGATATAGCAGTTCATCAGTTTCTTAGTGAGACTACTTAAGTGATCCTGTTTCTTTTACTTTGTATGATGTGCAAAACAAAGTGTATTTTGGATGTTTATTATACACAAAAAGAAACATGACTTACTAAATCAAAATAAAGACAATGTTTGATGGTTCTTATTGACATATATATGTGCATAATGTATATCATAGAGGATACTGGAAATATCAAACTGGAGTTATAAATGATCTTACCCACCTGATGCTGGTGCTGGGAACCAAACTCAGGTCCTCTAGATGAGCAGAAAGTGCTCTTAACCACACTTCAGGAGAGTAATCTTAAGCCATCTATCTTTACAGTCCCCCATGTTGAGATTTTAACATACACCTTAGTAATTTTGTAACAGTTTATTTTGAGTTTTAGATAAACTGTCCACTTTTAGATTTCCTAGCATTTACCAGACATACTATCAATAGTGATATTTGGAATGTTGAGGCAATATTAACTTCTAGTCCCTAGATTTATAAAAATTTGCCAGGAAATGCCTAATTATGAGAATTAATACTCTCTTAAATGTATTATATTTTCAGCAGAAATGAAGAACTTTCCATCTTTTCAGACCTTCCCCTTCTGTTACTTAGAAACAGCATTGAAAACTCAGTCTCTATCATGCAGCCTGTTTCCAAATGAAATTTTCAAGCCATTTTTCCTGCCAGCCATTAAAAAGGAACAAAGAGGCCATGTTGGTTTAAAACACTGTACTACATAGAAAACTAGGTTCCTTGATTTTTACCAGAGAAAAATCCTGAATTTATTTCCTTTAGTAAGTTTGACCACTCACTGTGAAAACATTCAAATAATACAGATACTCAAACAAAAAGAGGCAAAAGCAAGCCATCCACCCTGAAAAGACATGGTTCAAATCCAGTGGTTTGGTTTGGTTTGGTTTGGTTTGGTTTGGTTTGGTTTGGGTTTGGGGTTGAGGGTTGGGTTGGGTTGGTTGAGTTGGGTTGGGTTGGGTTGGGTTGGGTTGGGTTTTGGGTTCGGGTTCAGGTTCAGGGTTGGTTGGGTTGGGTTGGGTTGGGTTGGGTTGGTTGGGTTGGTTGGTTGGGTTGCTTGGGTTGCTTGAGTTGGTTGGGTTGGGTTGGGTTGGTTGAGTTGGTTGGGTTGGGTTGGGTTGGGTTGGTTGAGTTGGGTTGGTTTGGGTTTTGGGTTCGGGTTCAGGTTCAGGGTTAGGTTGGGTTGGTTGGGTTGGGTTGGTTTGGGTTGGGTTGGGTTGGGTTCGGGTTGGGTTGGGTTCGGGTTCGGGTTCAGGTTCAGGTTCAGGTTCAGGTCAGGGTTGGTTGGGTTGGGTTGGTTGGGTTTGGGTTGGGTTGGGTTGGGTTGGGTTTGGTTTGGTTTTGAGATGGTATCACCTGTCCCAGGCTAGCCTCAAACCCACCAATAGCCAAGGATTACCTTTAATTTATAATCCTCCTTCACCCTCCTCCCTCCCAAGTGCTGGAGTTGCAGGTGTGTCAACATTCCATGTTTTTGCAATGCTGGGGATCAAAAGAGGACATTGTGCACAGCCAGCAAGCAATCCACTGACTGGATACATCTAAAGGCTCAGACCTTGAAGGTCTTACAGCTGGTTTTACTCTCTCTCATCTCAGAAGGTGCAAACTCACCTAACAACTAAAGAGATAGCGTCTTGTATCTTACTATCAAGGTCTCTGTGTTCAGAGAAACATATTATTTTCTGTCCCCATGAGAGCTGGCAATAGTCATCATGTGATAAATACTTGTTGGTTGGAAGGATCATTTAAGACATATTTAATCTTAATAATAATGGATTTAGTAGGGATTTTTTATTCCTGGAGGGAATAAGACACTCTTCAGCTTGTTCTTTTGTATTTTTTGTGGCTTTATTTCCAGTACTGTTTTGTGTTCTGCAGCTTCTGAGGACTGTGCCTCATAAGCACCACTTTGAAATTTTTATACTGGAGAGTTAAGGCAGCCTTTCCATTTGGTGATGGACAGTTAGGACAACCTTGCACCTACCTTCTGAGGTCAGTTTCACAGACATTGCAATTCACTAGACTTTAAAGTACTTTTTAAACCATTCACATAAGCCAAAGAACCTATACTTTGCCTCAGTGCCCTATGATACAGAACAAACTCCTTAGCCCCTCAGTCTGTCAATCAGTGGTAGTATTACAAACACCCAACACACCTATGTTACATCCAGGCAGCTCAGAAAACTTTGCCAGTCCGTATGGGCTCTGGAAATATGGTCCTTCATAGCATTTTAAATGAGGATTTCCCTAACTGGCAAAAGCAAAAGAATTGAGACAGTACTGAAAAATACTAATTTTCTATATGATTGATTATTGCTTATAAATGAGTAAGCGTGCATCTCAATATTCTCTTTTTCCTGCCAAATACTATAATTTTAAATTATAGTATTTTTAAAGAAAAATATTAAATATCCTTAAACAGTTCTAAGCCCAGAGATCTTAGGTGCTTTAATAGCTGTTAAAGTGCTTTTCTGTGAATGGACAGATACCTCTTTCTGCTTTTTTGTTATGCCAAAAATAAAAACAAACTAAAACATGGAAGGCATAAAAGCATTTTAGACAATGCAATCCACTTAATCCGCCATTCAGGTTAGCACACCCATGGCTGACAGAGGCACACAGCAGAGCTCGAGGGCACTGGACTTTAATCATTCTAATGACATTAGAGGGTGGAGCAGTGAAGCCCAGGCCAGCGGAAGACCTTTGCCTTCTGCTTCCTAAGTGAGTGTTTTCATGGCTATATTATACATTAGTCTGAAATGGAAGCAAATTGTCTTTAAACATAATCAAAAGCACAGGATCTATAAAGATTTGAGGAGTTTTATACCAGTTACTTCTCAAATAACAGCATTAGAATTTTAATATATAGAAAAATTTATCATGACATATCTAATTTACAGGTCCCCAAAAGATAGATATAATTCTACAGCTGTGTTCTCTTTAATGTTTAGCTCCCTTGCTTGGCTTCTAAAATTAATTAACATTTCATATCTCAGTAGTTATGAAAATAACATAGTAATATTACATGATAGAAACTCCGATTTCACCCCCAAAAAAAAAAAAAAAAAAAGACTCGAAATCACAATGCCTTGTTTATTTTTCTTAACAACAAAGTACATTCAGACAGAGGTGAGTAATAATGGTCCTCACCAGTGTACAAAATTAGCACTCCCAAAGGACAGCACTGTGACCTGATCAGACTTCCAGTCACTTCCAGTCATACAACTGTAGTGAGCTAGGCTCTCCAGCTGCACGTGTGTCCAGTTGCAGGTATGCATGCTCACTTGCACCTGAAACCTGCGAACCTGGGATTCTACCCAGGTGTGTGCTCTGCTCTTTTTAACTAACTAGTTCATTGGCAAGAAAGGTATCAGCCAAGGCAAGGTGTCACTGATCATATGGTCATTCAATGCTCTGTGGGTCAGACTAACCATTTTATTTTTGCCCTATCTCATAATGTCTCTCTGCAAATGATCAACTCCTCAGGCATTAACATAAGGGCCATTTGTACTTGATGTAGAAATAAGAAGACATAAAATTTGGCTTAAACAAGGAAAGACTAAGTGGACAGCCCATAGATTGATCATTTCTTTGGCTTTACCTACTCCATTCTAATTCTGTCTCTACCTCTTATATTAAAGTCTAACCATATATATTTAATTCAGTTCTTTAAAATTTCAGCAGACAACTTCAGTGCTAACCCACCACTGCCCTGTCTGAAAATCTTTGATGTCACAGCATAATAGCTCCTGAAAGAACAGAGCTAATACCTAATGTAACATGAAACCAGGGCTCTGCACTGGGGCTGTCTGCTGTCAGAAGCAAGCAGACTCACTGCTGCTCCACAGAAGTGGCAAGGTTAGGGCCTATCTATACAGCATCTCCAACTCCCAATGGGAACTTCTGATTACCACAAACTATGACAGCCTGCTTCATTATCTATTTTTTGGAAACAAAAAATAAATTACATGCTAATGTTAGATGATGCATATGGCTTAATTTTGTTCTGGAGTATGTAAGTTGCACACTTACAGGCTCTGATGTTTTCAAAAAATATTAATAGAGGCTGGCCAGTGATGGCAAATTCCTTTAATCCCAGCACTCAGGAGGCAGAGGCAGGCAAATCTCTGTGTGTTCAAGGCTAGCCTGCTCCACAAGGCTAGTTCCAGGATAGCCAGGGTTACACAAACAAACCCTGTCTTGGAAAAAAAAAAAAAGAGGCTAAATGAAAAATGGCTATATTTTCTACTAAGAAACAACACAGGCATTGTTTTATCACTTTTTTGTATAGCATATATAGATTGGAAATCACTATCCAGATCTTCCCCTTGGGGTGGTTGTACATAATGCCAAAATATCTATTTAAGCCTGGGCACTTGGACAATGGGTCTATCTATACAGGAGAAAAAAAAACAGTAAAGATAGGGCCAGTGCAAGTGGCCAATAAAACAACCAGGACACAGATTTTACCTTTAACGTATTAACTAAATGAAAATACAGTGGTTTCCATATTATTTCCATATTACCAAACACGTACAAAGAGACAAACTGAATATTATTTAATTATCTGCCTCAGCGGTATCTACTATGAAACCTTGGTCATCTTTGTTCCTGTCGTGTCAATTCACACTGCTTGTATCATTCATGAGGCAGACAAGTTTTTGCTTCAATTTCCTTGAAAATTTTTTAATTCTCTTAATGTCCATGTTGCATAAGATTTATAAGGAAAAGCAAAACTATATTGAGAGACTTTCAAAATAGAAAAATAAATGAAGAATACAATAAGATCACAGAGTTGGAAGACTGGACATTTTAAAGCATCATTTCTACCTAAATTTTTTTCTTACAGATAAATATAAACAAACTACATCAAGAATCCTAGGTTATTTTTTTTATATGTATGGAATGTAATTCTAAATTCATACAAAAATGCAATGGGACAAGAAGCACTAAGATACTCTTGAAAATTAAGAACTAGGTAACAGCTGGGCAGTGGTGGCACACGCCTTTAATCCCAGCACTTGGGAGGCAGAGTCAGGCGGGTTTCTGAGTTCAAGGCCAGCCTGGTCTACAGAGTGAGTTCCAGGACAGCCAGGACTATACAGAGAAACTCTGTCTTGAAAAAAAAAAAAAAAAAAAAAGAACTAGGTGACAAGATTTAACCTATGAGGCACCAAGACTCACTGCAATGAAAATATGAGGAAGACAGGGAGGCAGGAATGCAGGCACACAAGTGCAGGCACAGGCAGCCACACTGAAGCACACAAGAGCAGGCACAGGCAGGCACATCAGAGGACACTAATTCAAGGACAGACAGCTGCATCAGAGTACACAATAAAGATTCCACCAAAAATTGTGAGCAGCAGCTGGTAGATGACAAACGTAAATTGTACAATCATGAGTGAGAGGTAAGTTTTTAATAAATTGTATGGAATAGCTGGACAGCCATAAGAAGATACAATAAGCCTATATTTCAAATAATATGACAAAACACATCTGGTTCAGTGAAGATCAGTGTAGAACACACTAGAGATTATTTTATGGCGTCAGATAGAGAAGTGTTTCCTGATCAGCACAGGAAAGTCACTAACCATAAAGAAAAATATCAATAAATATTCAACTACAAAAAAAAACTAAAAACATCTTCCCATCAGAAGATTCTCTACATTAAAAGACAAACCAAGTGCTGGAGAGATATCTCAGTGGCTAAGAGTACTTGATGCTCTTGCAGAGGACCTAGGTTCATGTTCTGGTGCTCACATGGCAACTTATAACTTGCCTGTTCCAGTTCCAGAGGATCCAACACCCCATTCTGGCTTCCTTGAGCACTAGATACATACATGGCACACATAAATGCAGGCAAAACACTCATACATATTAAAAATACAAATAAATAAATTTAAAGATGTCACTAAATGAGATAAAATAGTACATGTGAAAAGCTCCTTTTCGAAATCACAAACTATGTGTATGCTATTTTTAAGGTTAGTTAAGAATTAGAATCAACCTCTTACAGACCATACAAGAAATAGCGTACATTACAAAATCCCCAACGTCACAAACACATTCTACCACCTCAAAGCACTAAGTCACATCTTCTGAAACACCAGTTTTGAAGAGATTTTTAAACCACTGGTTTTAAGGAGATTCCTTCCTTTGAATTAAAACATAATATTTTTAACATGAAAGTTCCTCCGGAGCAAATGCACTGAGCAGAGAACTAAGGCTATAAGGAATTCCTGAAGAATTACAATGTGAAGACTTGAAATTCTTAGATTTAGAATAAATACTTTAGATCTCCTGATAATACTCTCATATTAAAGATCTTTATCCCATTTGATGGTCTCTCTAAAATAGACTAGTTTTTAAAATGAAGATAAAATGTTTCAAAATGTTAAGTAACTAATGGAAAAACATTTAAATTAAACACAAAAAAAGAGAGACAGGATGGAATGAGAGGAAAGAGAGGGAGGTTGTTTTTCCAAATTCATAGTTTTAAAAACAGAATCTCGAATATACTCAAATTCTATGTGAATGAATATGATCTCTTTTTTTTTTTTTTTTTTTTTTTTTTTTTTTTTTTTTTT
>JADRCD010193395.1:28960-39786 GCA_019843815.1 Montemys delectorum
TTTTGGGTTTTTTGAGACAGGGTTTCTCTGTGTAGCCCTGGCTGTCCGGGAACTCACTCTGTAGATCAGGCTGGCCTCGAACTCAGAAATCCACCTGCCTCTGCCTCCCAAGTGCTGGGATTAAAGGCGTGCGCCACCACCACCCGGCATGATCTCACTTCTTAAACTGGCAAATTAAATGAGCATAAATCAAAAGGTTTTAACTGAATTTTGCCTTCCATAACTTTGCATTGTTTTCCACTGTACTGTTCCTTGCATGGTTTCTCATTTTTCTTTCTAGCAAAGCTTTCTTGTCACACAGGCCCTAGTTCTAGAGTCTGTGTCTCAGCTAGTAGAAATGGGACAGTTGGGGCTTACAGTAACTGGATGTTTTGCTTTGAAAAGCAACTAGCTGGTTTCTAAGTTGGCTGTACCATGTTACATTCCCATAAGCAATGGATGAGCATTCCAGTTTCTCCATAAGCTTATCCACATTTGTTGGCTTCTGCTCATATTGACCCTGGAATGTGTGAAGTTGTGAAGCAGCAGTTCACTGTGATTTTAATTAATACTCCGTAGTGCTTGATGATATTCAGCATCGTGTGTGTGTGTGTGTGTGTGTGTGTGTGTGTGTGTGTACATGCATATTGGCTAGGTAGCTATATTATTTGGAAAAATACTGGTTGACTTTTCTGCCCTTTATTGAAGTTCCCTTCTTTTCTAAGAATTTGTTTTAATATGTGGAGGGACAACAACACTATGGTGTTGTCTTTTCATTGCTAAGAGCTCTTAGGATTTTTATGGGCAGAAGCACCTTATCAGATACATGATCTGTAAAAATTACCTCCTTTCTACAGGTTATCCTTAACTCCTTGGTGGTTTCCTTTGAAGCACAAAATTCTTAATGTTTATGAAGTCCAATTTCTCTTCTTTTCACGGCATATCCAAGAAACCATTCTCTACACCAAGCTTATAGATATGCAGTCCCTATTTCTTCTATGAGTTTGAATCTCTTACATTTAAGTCTTAGCACATTTGAAGTTAATGTATATGATGTAAGGTAAGAGTTCAGCTTCATTTGTATGGGATATTTTATCATCTCAGTCCTAGTTGTTGAAGACGATTTTCTCATTATGAGAGCTGAGGCACGACTCAGCATGAGTGGTGAGGCACTTGCAAAGCAAGCGTGATGATCTCATTCAGTCTCTATCATTGATGTGATCACTAAACCTAGGAATTTCTAATCGTGGCTTCTTATCAATGAACTCAGTCTGAAATTAGAGTTTAAGGAATCACTATACTAATCATTCAATTGAATGTAGAGATTTTTTTTTAATTTTATATCTCCACATTTTAATACCTACAAATTGAAACTAATTTTAGGATGGCCTGAAGTAATTGACTGCTAGTAGCCAATAAGCCCTCTATATGCTTCTTCATTACTTTTATGAAAGTGTCTTTTTCCTACTTACAGAACAGGATAGATACATAGTATCTTTCTACTTTTTACCTTTCAACTACTTAAAGTGTGGTCCCAGCCAGCAGCACAGAAGAAAAGCATCAGAGTCATGGCCTAAGGGCTTTTGGGGAATGTACTAAATCTTAAGCCTCACTCCTAATAGAATCAGAATCTGAATTTTATTAAAGACCTCCAGGTAACATACATGCCTGCTTAAATTTAAAAAGCAATTTTCTAGTTGATAAAATGTATAAAGTTCTAGAATGATTAGAACATTGCCTAAAAGTCTTCCTAACAGAATATGATTTTAAGTACCAAGACAGCATGCCCAGATCTATACAAAAAGATACCCTATGGACCAAGCATTCAACAGGAAAAGAACAAATTCTATCTTGTTATTGTTTTTCTAGATGAATGAGTGCTCAGCACAGTGTTGATAATTGGCCTCAAACATCCTTACCATAAGATTCTTAAGGCAGGAGCCTCTTAGAATCACCCTTGGAGTCTTTAGCACCTCTATGGTAAATAGAAGGCACTTTCTGTATTTGTTGAATTGTATTCAACTAAGCCTTGTAAGTATATAATGACTGCAAACTGTATGCCAGAACACTCAACCATTTCTAATAACTAATGTGCTAAATGCTATAATCAGATCCAAAGAGATCACAAAACTTTTAAAACATAAGAAAAATGTAGAATATAACCCATAAGTACAGAAAAGTAGAAAATAATTTTAAAATCTTATCAGTTATGATGCCAATATTTTTTAGAGGGTTCTTTGGCATTTATTTATTTTGTGTGTGTATGGTGCTGGGGTGTGAGGAGGTCAGAATACAGCTCTTGGGAGTCAGTTCTCTCCTTTCACCATGTGAGTGCTAGGATTAAAACTCAGGTCCTCAGCCTTGGCCAAATGAGGTACCTCACTGGCCTCAATATATCTTTTAAATCAAGAGAAAAAGAGGATTTCATAATAAAATACAAATTACAAAAACTGACTCAAGGAAGGATAGCACATATGAATAGATCAATAAAATGCAATTGAATCTCTTCTCTAGGTCTTTAAAATGTATAGTGATAAAATAGTTCTATAGTTGGGATTTGGTTTGGGCTTTATTTTAATCATTAAAGAATTAATAAATTCCTATTCTCTCCCTATGATTCCAGAACATTCCTGTTGCCCTAACTCTATAATTATGGTATTAAGATACATGAATTATGGATATAAATTCATATATATAATTCAAATTCAGCAATATGAATTTTTATGCAATATAATCAGTTAGTTTACTAAAGGAATATAAAGAAGTTTAAGCACTACAATATCTATCAAAGTGTTTTACACTATACTAATAATATTAAGGGTAAAAATTTTCTGATCAGTAAATGCCAAAAACATTGTTTGAGGAAACCATATGACCATATAATCCAAAATAACTCAAGAAAGAAAGCTCACATGAACGTAGCCAGAGAATGTCTATATGAAATAAAGACAAGGTCTTGCACTGAGGCACAAGGCAGCCAGCACAGGACAAGTCACAGTAAATAAAAGGCTTGAGTTTGAGTTGGCAGCAAGATTAATGAGTCAACAGTAAGAGGTGGCTTCCATTAGAGGGGGTGGTTCTATTAATAGGCAATTATCTAGGACAAGAAAGGTGATAATTCCTAGTACTCTATAACAGTTGTACTTAAAGTCTCAAATCCTTGGCCACTATGTCTTAACAATGTCATCTTAAGTAAATTCTTTAATTCTTAAGTGCCCTTCATCTATAAACCACAAATAATAGCACACATTTTGCAGGGTTAAGGAAAACTTACATGAGATAATACTTGAAAAATATCTTCATTGAACATATCAAACAAAAAAATGGGGCTTTTTTTTTCTTACATTCATTTACTTTGTATGTGTATGTGTGAGCATGGCATATACTCCATATGCCATGGAGTAAATGTGGAATTCAGAGGATGACTTGCAGGATGCAGTTCTGTCCTTCTACCATGTGGGTTCCAGAAACTGAACTTAGGTTATTAGGTTTGGTGACAAAGCATCTTTACCCTCTATGGCTTAGACTCTAAGCCATCTTACCAACCCAAATCCAATAAAGTACTCCAGGTATTCTCTCACTGAACAGTACCTGCCAAGCACCTCTTAGGTGCCAGACACAAATTAACTAGACGCACAAATGTCAAGTCCAGGTGGAGGTTATGTTATGATGTACAGGAGAAGGTCATTTCCATAATTGTTCCCCTGTCAGCAATGGATAATCACAGGGAATCACATCACAAAAGGGTGACTGATACAGTCTTCAGCCCTAGGTGTGTTTCATAATGCAAAAAGGCTGAGTTTATAACCTGAACAACATGTACCCAAAATGCACTCTCATTATGTAGTCTCACAGCTTCCTTCTTTTTTGTTTTGTTTTACTTATTTTTATTAGATATTTTCTTTGTTTACATGTCATATGATATATCCTTCTTTAATATCACTTCACTATCAGTTTAGAAGATGAGCCTATGGATCCCCTAACAATGCTTCTCCTATATCTCTCCCCAGTGCCCTCTTCTCCAGGCAAAAAGTATTGAACCATAATAGAAAGAGCTTAATTTTTACCATCAGACAAACAGGTTCAGATCCCAGATCTGATATAGCTGGTCTGAAGCCTCTGCTAAGATCCTTCTGGTACCCACAGATTCCTGACACTGCTGGACTGAGGCTAAGCTCCTCTGGAGAGATGCTTTCTGGGGGAAAAGATTACCTGGAGTCCATGTCAATAAAAAGCTTAAGGGAAATAGAGGAAAATTAAAGGATTACTAATACCACAACCAAATCTCAGATAGACAACTCAACCCAAGTCTTCTGCATCGAGGAAGCAAGGTACAGTCAGAGGTCCAGTCAGGATTCACCAGGGCCCTGCCTGGGTGAGCTACTAGGTCCAATGCTAAAGCCTGATGGGCAGCTGCTGCCTCCTAAAACTCCTGGAGCTCCTGCTCTTGCCACTTCAGTTGCAAGTCTGAGCCCAAGAAATCTCACATCCAGATCTACTGAGTACCTGTGTCAGTTCCTTCCCACAAGCCATGACACTAAAGGGGAACAAGGCTGACCTTGTAATAAAGGAATTTTAGCTCCAACAGGTTTATTTGTTTCTAGTTGAACTGATTCTCAAAGTATGAATTGCTATAGATGAGTCAGGTTTCTCTCAACGGCCCTATGGATCTGTGTGGTAGAATATAGAATGATTTTGCATTGCATCTCGTGCTGTTCATTCTATATATGTTGAATACAATATTCTTCTGCTTAGGGTCTTTACAGTCATTCACTTTAATGATAGCAAACACCATACCACCAATGGGTACTAATATTTATTTCTTTGCATCTTAAAACATTCCTAGGAAGTACAACTTTGCAGATGAGGAGATGGAACTCTGAGGAGACAATGTTCACACTACTGAGTTTCCTTAATCCCTAACTAACTCTCCCACACTGTACACATCAGAAAGCAAAATGTGCTTGCCACAAGCTCTGGTCTTCAGAACATTTGACTGAGAACTGTTTTTCCACATCATCTTACCACAGAGGCAACAAAGATTCAGGGAAGAATACTTTAAGCTTTGGGGTCAAGAGGAGATTCAAAGCTTCAGTATTTTCATTACCTCACTCTAAAATTGATATCTACACAATAGCCTTCAAGTTGAAATGATTAATGTCCTTAAAAAGCACTTAAATGCCTGTATCTAAAAAGAAATTTAAATCGACTCTGTGCTACTTAAAGGTTATATGTCACTCTCCATGTAATAAAACACCAACTGAGAGATAACTGACCACACTGGCCTTGGACCTGGCTAACACATACAGAAAGCAATACATCCACTTAGAAAGGCATTAAGGCATATAATAAGAGACATCAAAGGCAAAAGGAAACAGGTGTTTCTGTCTAAATCAGTGAAGTTCTCCACTAAACACATTAAATGTCAGAGATGGTAACCTTAGCAGGAGCAGAATCCTAACGATACATAAGAGGCCATCAATTGAAAAGGAACCATCCAATTGGTCCAAAGGAAAGAAAAGTTGAGATTTCTGCATGTGAAACTGAAGCTCACAGAAACACAGTCTGTAAGTCATGTTAGCTGAACCAGTTCATATTGGAGCCATGGCCTCACTTAGCAAGACTCTGTAATAACTGAGATCAAATCCCAGCCTAGAAACCACATAAAGCTGAGATTGTGGCTCTGAATGTAAGCACTGCAGTCAATGCCACATCATGTTCAGGGAAGAGTACTTTAATAACTTTACAAGTGAGATTCCACAACACAAACACAAACACACACACACACACACACACACACACATACACACACACACATACACATACACACATACACAGAGCTCCTGAGTACCCTGATTATCCAACTTACTTGCTTAATCACCTTGGCTCATGACTGTCAGGGGAAATCTCTTGACTCATTTGCCTATTAGAATAGCTTTCTTAGAAGCACACATGCCACAAGATCTCAAGCCAGGACATCTATGCCTACCATGGTTTTACTTCTCAATGGCTGCATGATTGTGAGGTGGCCATTTTTCTCTTCAACTCTTAACTTACTTTCACATAAAACAAAGATAATATCTATTTCCAAAGTAATTGTGAACATTTAATAATAAAATGACAAATGCTTAATGAGAATTTACAACTCTTATACCTGTTTCTTCAAGTATATCTGTTCATTCAAAGTTCTGAGGAACTATGATACAAGTACTGTTTTCACCTCTGTCCTATGAAAGGGCCCAAGAAATATGCATGGTGCATAGCAACTCCTGTCAGTACACACTTGGTGATACTCATCTGCTCCATTATTCAGTACTGCATCCATGGAAGTAAATAAGTCCTGAAAAGAAGAATAAAAAAGTACTGAAGTCTGTTCATCTACAATAAACTCAAAAAAAGACAAAAAATAATACTAGTGGAAGAAAAGTAAGCTTTTCATGAAAACAGTGGCTTTTTCTGTTCCTAGAGATCCCTTACCCTCCTCCTCTTGAGAGCCAGTTGCACTTAAGATTCTAGAAGAGGTTAACTAACATACTTCAAAGACAGCCAACTCTCTTGGTGACAGAAACCATACTCAAAAAGCCTGGCAGTGGCCACAGCTGCCTGCCTAGCCAAGCACATGCAATGAATTGATGGCTGTATCCCAACACCCTTCCTATCTCATGCGGTCCAGGCTCCTTCACAGACACGAGTTTCCCTTCCTGAGGTATTCCTAGACACTGAGCTAGAAAGCAACACATCACCCAGGATCACATCATAGAAATGCATTCTGCCAGAAATGGCTGAAGAAGTAAAGAGCTCTACATATTTGCTCATGAGTCCATTAGCATGAGAATCATATATTAGATTCATAGCATTTGTTGCTTTGGAAGGCACTGTGGACGTGGTGGCTTAAGACTGGTATACAGAACAGGAAAACCCACTAAAAGTTTTATATGAAGAAATAGTACTGTCCCAGAAAATAATAAACAGGAAATCAAAAAGCCAAAACCTCCTTAGATATCATTAAACTTACTTCTCAGTCTGACAATGAAAGAATGTATCCCTAGAGAGAAATGATACAGCCAACATCACCCAAAGTTTGTTTGCTGAGCTGAAATTCCTGAACCGCTTTTGTTATGAAGTCAATCCACATAGGAAGTATCCCATTGAGTTGGGGGGCAGAGGACAAGTAGGAAATGCTGGTTTGATAGCTGCCAGACAGATACACAGTAACTAGAAACATATATATAAACAATGTCTCTTCAAGGTAAAGGTCATATTTTATCAAACAAATAAAAAAGTGCCATTTACACAGTGATTTGAAAACAAATTTGTAAACATCACATCACATTGGGTGGTTTGGTCACCAAAATTCTGTGACTATTACCTTTAAAAATTCTCATCTGTTTTCAGTTTTAAAATTGGCAACAGAATAGTCTAATCTGTTTAATGATATTCAAAGTCTTGATGGATTTGGGTATGTTTATTAAATTATTAGAATACTATAACTTCCACTCATTTCCACTGGTAAAGATAATCAATTGGAAGATGGTGATTTAGGGGTCAAATTAAAAAAAAACAAGTCTTTGCATTCTTTGTGCCTAGTACTAAAAAAAATAATATCACAATTTAGAAAGTGTAATTGCTGATGTGATTTTTCCCCTGCGTGCATGTACTTTCCTTCTCCAGAATCTCTGTTTAAGTGTGACAGCATTAAAAGCACGTAGCAGAGTAAAAGAAGCCTGGAACCAGATGTTGAATCACTTCATTACGGTGTGCAGCCAAGACTTTTGCAAATAACAAAACATGTCCTGGGTTAGAGTATGGGAAACCATAATTAATCTTAAAATTTTTGTTCCATTATAGCTTTCCCTTAAATATCTCCTTAGAGATATCTTATAGCATACATTACCTCAACAGGACATGTCTAAAGTTTGAAATAAATATGTACATGTAGTAGAGAACATGTTCAATGGATGATTCTTGCAGTTCTCCTGAACCTTATCACTGCCTGTCAGACAACTAGCTATGCTTAGATCCCTACACTACTTTGGGTCTGTCTCCATATCTCTTTGAACATCCTAAATTCTGTGTCTTTCACCTAAAACTGGAAGTCTTTCCTCTGCTCATCCCAATCAGGAAGTATGGGTACCAACAGCTAAGGTACTACCATGCTTTTCCATTCAAATTAACATTTTATTAGTAATAAAGGATATTTTAAAGATGCATCAGCTATAGACTTAACTGAACAGAGGACACATCTGGGAAATTTTCTGATGGCCATATAATTCAATCCCCTTCTTTTTTTTTTTTTATTAGATGTTTTCTTTATTTGCATGTCATACAATATCTCCTTTCCCAGGTTCCCCTCCAAAAAAATAAAATAAAATAAAATAAAAACAAACCCCTGTTCCCTCCTTATCCCCTTCTTATTACATTAATAAAATTATAATTCTTTTAAAAATTATCTTAATATAAACTTGATAAGTAAGCAAAATTAACATATATACTACTTTAGCTTCTTAAACTGTAAAATACATTGACACAAATATCCTAATATGTTGGTATTTCAATTGCAGGGACTAGCTTATACACACATTAAAAAGGAAAAAGAATAAGAATATAAACAAGTAAAAGTGGTGCTAAAAATATAAAGAAAACATTAATACACTGTAAAAAAGGATAAACTTTTCTACACTTTCTGATAATATTGATGACCTTTCTACACAGCTATGACAAAGACATTATACACAAATTTCACAGCTTGCACATAGTTAAGTATGGATAGTGCTTTAGAAAAATGTGTCTTAATTAGAATAACCATTTTTGTTTCACCCCTGTCAAACCACACAGAAGAATTTGAGTTCCCAAGTTCACTTATATTATCCTATTCAAGCTGATTACATACATGTGCATGCACACATACACTACAGAAAAAAGCCTACTACAAGATACCACACAATTTAAAATATGAAACTATTCAGTAGAATGAACATCCCATAAGCCACAAAAACCAAGACAAATGTACAGCTCAAAGCACCCCTTTGGACTATCGTCTATAAAACTCAAAAAGTTCTAACTTCACAAAGGTGGAGTTTCTATTAGTAATGCCTTAGAATATTGTAGTTGAATCCTTGCTAAGTACATACAAGGCTCTGGTATCATAAAATAATTAGACATTTACTATAATGTTCTACAAGTTTAGGGATACCAAGATTAAAATTATTTCTAAATCTCAATACATCTAATTTCAACAGAAATATTAAGTGAGAAAGAACTAGAACCAGGTGTGGTGGTACACATCTCTAATCCCAGCATTCAGGAGCACAAAGAGGTCCATCTCTGTGAATTACAGGATGCCAGGACTATGGAGAGAGGCCCTGTCTCAAAAGAATAAATAAATAAATAAATAAATAAATAAATAAATAAATAAAATAAGGAGATGCCTATAAGAGAAAGGAATATATCTCAGAAATTTTTAAGTAGTCTAATTTTCCTCCAGCATTTATTTGGGCTTTCTGAATCAAGAGTGATATTATATATTATATATTATATTTATTTTATAATATATTTTTCCTGGGATTCAATTAACTAATACACTGCTCTAAATAACTTAGACATGATTCAGCCTCCATCTTATTTTAATTTATTTTCTTTTTGTTTGAGCTGTTGCTCCTTTAAAGGGAGCACAGCTAGTTTTATGTGACTCAGGATGCCTTAAAACTGTTTTCTACAAGTCCCACCCTTGACTCATTCTAGAATATTCTTTATAATGTAGAGATGGCATCACTTTTTCATGATGTTGTTAAAAAACAATACAAGAGTCCAGAAGTCAAAGGGGTATCAAAAACAAAGCAGGTAACGACCACTAGAATCTAGGCCCACTGCTTCTACAACCTGTATGGCCCCAGTCCCTTCTCAGACAGTCATTATGTCACAGCCACCTGAGTGGCAAGATCTCAATGCGCATGTTTAATTTGGAGAAATGAGTTGTTAAACACTAAAAAAAAAAATTCCAGATCAAAACCAGAAGCCCTCAGCTCTGAAGAAAGGCCTTTGAGAATCTAGAAAACATGAGTTTCCAGATTATAAAACTAACAAGAAAAATCTAGCAGCCCTGTTTGAACATTCTCAGGGGTGGGAAGGGGTTGTTACTGTCCCTGCTTCTGCCAGAGTCTCTGTCCATTATCATCTTATAGGAATTCCTATTTCTATACTCTGAGAAGAAATTTCCGTTCATGATACACATCAATTTAAAGTTATGAAGAGTCTTGGGAGGTAGCTATTGCCATATAGCAAGCATGAAAACCTGAGTTCAATTTCTAGAACCTACATACATAAAAAGTTTGGCATGGTGGTGTGCACTTGTAGTCACTAAACCTAACTGGGAAGACAGAGGCAGGCAGATCCCTGGAGCAATCTGGCCAGCCATCCCAGCCAACTGAATACACTCCAGGCTAGTGAGAGACCCTCTCTCAAAACATAAGATTGATAGCACCTGAGAAAGACCCTATGGTTAACCTTTGGCCAACA
This sequence comes from Montemys delectorum, assembly GCA_019843815.1. NCBI lineage: Eukaryota > Metazoa > Chordata > Mammalia > Rodentia > Muridae > Montemys > Montemys delectorum. The sequence continues at coordinate 39,455 of JADRCD010193395.1, forward strand.
CACACAAAGACACACACCTGAATACAAGTTCAGGCATGCATCCATAAACACAACAAAATTAGGAGCTATGCTAACTTGATGCCTATTAAAATTAAAACTATCAATATGTAACACCAGGGACAAATAAGAGAAATTCAAACTAATACCCAGATCATAAACTTTTCAGATAGCATTTTCTCTGCAACTATGCTTGTCAAATGAATAAAAGGAGCACATAACAGTACAACATACAAGATATACTAACTCATAATCTTGAATCAGTACCTTATCTACTTTGACAGTGCTTTTTTCGTGTGTGTGTGTGTGTGTGTGTGTGTGTGTGTGTGTGTGTG
>JADRCD010193398.1:14323-25726 GCA_019843815.1 Montemys delectorum
AAAAAAAAAAAAAAAAAAAAAATCACTCAGTGCATACATATAACCCCAGAGGAAACAGTAGACGCAGGGCACAGGTGGGTCAGCAAAGCTCACTAGCCATTCAGTCTAGCCTAATGGCTGGGCTTCAGGTCCCAGCGAGAGGCCTTGAGCTACTGTCTTCTGGCCTCGTATGCACGTGCGCACATGTACGCGCACGCACACACTTGCCCATACAGACGTCGGCACCACCTGTATGTCCAGAGCGCAGGCCTGTCAACCTCCGCCTTCACCCCTAGCTATGAAAAACACGCCGAAGTCTCTCTCTTTCTGCCACCTGCAACATCAGTCCACCGGCCAGTACATCCTGGACTTAAGGCTGTTCTAGATGGCTACTCTGAGAGGCCAGGAAGGCCGGGGCACGAGGAAGGCACCGATTCATCCTCTGAGGTTGTTGGCAGTACCAAGCCTCAGCAGCCCCTGTTGGCTGCCATCTTGTTCAAAACCCACAAAGCAAGTTCATGTTGCCTTTAGATGTGGGGAATCAGTGGTCACCTCTGGAACCAACTCTGTCTTCCACCAGCTGAGGTTAGAAGGAGGGGAAAGGCAGGGGGGCAGTGAAGGAGCTCCAGAGGGGAGTCACTGCGTCCCAAAGGGAAGACTTCATACAGTCCTCCGCTGCGGCTCACTGCTGTGCACCTGCCCAGGAGCTGGCACTTGCCCTGTGCTCTGTCCCAGTCTCTGCAGAATGTCTCCGCCACTCCTTCAGAAGCATCCCCTCCTGCAGCGCTAGGGGGAAGGGCTGGGGACTCAGGCACCCACACCTCTGCACTCTGCTGTCCGGTTGGGAGATGACAGGCCACATGGTGTTATCAGGATATTCAACAGGGACTTCCTAGACCCCCACCCCACCCCCATCTTCTTCTGCTTCAGGGTTCAGCTCTTTTAGGTGTCCAGGCTGGAGAGCTCGTCATGACTGCCTGCCACCTGGACAGGCACCACAAGGTGGCCCTAAAGGAGGGCAGGGGAGACAGTGGGTATCTAGAAAGAAGGCTAGGGCCAGCAGGATGGTAGCACCCTTCCACGGGACTTCTGGGGAGTCGCTTAGTAGGGGTCTTCCCACATGGTCAGCTACCAGCCGTAGAGCAGGGGCCCATGCTAAGGATGCTTGACTGACACAGAGGAACCCACCGCCAAGAAGCCGGCTGCCAGAACTTCTTCCATGTTGGTGGTCTACTCTACAGCCTTCAGGAACAGTCTGGTTAATCCTTTGCACACGTGCACACATGTACGCACACACACACACACACACACACACACACACACACACACACCATCCTCAAGACCCCTGCGGATGAGACCTTGCTGTGAGCTCAGACAGGCTAGGGAGGAAGGTATGCTTTGACGTCCTCGAAGACACCTGCCAAGAGAGCGCCAACAGCCACAGCCATGGTGTGGCACGATTATCATCCACTAGTACATCCCAGCAGCCCCGGATGTAGTTGCCAACACTGGTCCTGTGTTCCCGTGGAGAAGTGGAAGATGATGGGATGGTGTGGTTCCCTAGAGCAGGGACTCATGAACATAGACCTGGATCCAGGTGGCCTGAGTCAGACTTGGCAGGGCTCCTCTGAGTTCTCTGTGTCCCCGCAGACAGACTACTTCCACCTGTTCATCTGTGTGGCCATCGTCGCCATCTACGGGGATGATGTCATCGAGCAACAACTTGCCACGGATCAGATGCTCCTGCACTTCGGAAACCTGGCCATGCATATGAACGGAGAGCTGGTGCTCAGGAAGGTGGGTGCCTGGCCTGGCCTGTCAGGCCTGCCCTGCACATAAGCAGGACGCATGCTTTACAGCCTCACCCCTGCACATGGAGGAGGGTGAGCGAGATGGTAGAGGAAGGATGGGGATTCTAGGAAGTCCCTGTTGAGTATCCTGATACCCACACCTCACAGACCCATGCCCTCATGTAAAGCCTTGTCCTTACCTCAAGGACCCAGCCCTGAACACAGAACCCCTCCCATACCTCACAGCCTGCCCCTGCCCACGGAGCCCTGTCCACACCACAGAATGCTACCCAGCACATGGGCTCAGTTTGCATCTAGAGCCCCTCTCATATCACAGAGCCCCACCTCTGCACAGGGGTACAGCCCCACAATGCGGAGCTCCGTCCTACCTTGTTGGGCTTTCTCTACCAAGTCCGTGTGATTGGCACCTGCTGCGCCCTCCTCAGCCCAGTGAGGCTGCCACGTCTCTACTTGTTCCCGAGGTCCTCCGAGGGACAGCACTGGACCCAGTCAGTCTCCACCCAGGAGTACCTCCTTCCCGTCCAGAGTTAGGAAAGCGAGATGAGGAGACAGAGCCTAGGGAGGACGTAGCTCATCCATGGCTGGAAGCCATGCCCTTGAAGCTCAGCCACCCCGCATCCCATGTTCTCATTGGCAGTCCTTTGGGTTCAGCCCCTCCTCTGATGGTCCGAGGGGACAGACAAGAAGGGGTCAAGGAGGGGTCCTCAGGCACATCACTGCACTGGGTCCCCAGACAGACCTTGCAGGGGCCAAGGGTAACGCTAAGAGGCATGAGAGTGCAGGGGCCTTTTACTGTCTGGAGGGGACTGGGACTGAGTTCGAGGGGTCTATAAAGGGACAGGAAGGGCTGTGTGGCTCTATCATCAGTGGCCACCTATACCGTCTTGGAACTCTGTGTCTTAAACGGCCCAAATATCTCACGGCCCATGGAGACCCAGGGCACTGTGCTGTCCCCGCATAGTAAGCCCATGGGTGTGGCCCTTGCTTCCCTAGTGTTCCACTGTTCTCTTGTGTCCCGATGGCCTTTCAGTCCCCTTGAGCCTGACCTCTCTCTCTGCAGGCCAGGAGTCTCCTGTACCAGTTCCGCCTTCTGCCACGGATCCCCTGCAGCCTCCACGACCTGTGTAAGCTGTGTGGGACAGGCATGTGGGACAGTGGGTACATGCCAGCTGTGGAGTGTGCCGGCCACCACCCGGGCTCAGAGGGCTGCCCCTATGGGGGCACAGTGGAGATGCCATCACCCAAGCCCCCAAGAGAAGGCAAGAAAGGCCCAAAGGCACCACGGGAGGCCTTTGGTTTCCGAAGATAGGAAAGCCCCCGCCGTTGACCGTAGGCGAGGACCTCCACGAGGACCTGGGCAAGTGGGAGGGGGAGGGGACAGACACGGAGAGGACACAAGGAAAAACCTCTGGCCAGGGAGAAGGGAACCTTGTTATGATGACAGAACCGGGTTCTAGAACTGACAGCAAGTATCGGCTGTCCCGAGAACTCAGCTCCTGAGAGGCTAACCCTTTCAGGATGTCTGGCTAGCCACTGGAATGCAGGCTGCTGGCTGGCTGCTGGCTGGGGAGCCAGCAGAGGCCGGGAGTCTCTCCACAAAGCAGGGTCTAGAAGAGGCCTTGTCCTCACACCAGCGCCAAGGGACGCGGAGGAGCAGGATTGTTGCCTGAGTGACTCAAGTGCACTTGGCCAAGCTTCTCTGTCACGGCTACAAGACTGGTGTGAAGATGCCTGTCCAGAAAAGAAAGATGAAGAAGGGAGGGAGGAGGGGAGGGAGGGAAGGGAGGAGGGAGGGAGGGAAGAAAAGCTTGTGAGGGCAGGGGTTCCTGCCTGGGCTCTTCACAGTGTCCACGTGAGTGTCCTGTGTCCTGCTATGTACGGGAAGGACACCCCTACCCGGAGCCAGAGGAGCAGGCTGCTAGACAAGTGTCAGATGCACCCTCCACTGGGGTCCTCCCCTGAGGATCTAAGGTGTGCCTTCTCTAGCAGACACAGCAACTCACTGGGGCCTGAATGGCTGGATGGGTGTGGTATGCGCAGCCACAAGGTCCTCTGAATACTTGGTCCCGGAGAAGGCAGAGTATACAACTCCCCAGCCAAGACGAAGGCATCTGACGTGGCTGAGGCGGTGCCTCCGCCACCACGCAGGACCCAGCTGAGCAACACTGGGATGCTCTCCCTCTTAAGAAGGGGAAGGTCACATCCACACTCCACCCTCCAAAGCTGAGGACTGGGGTTGGATAAAGGTGTGCTCCAGAGTCACGAGCCTGGATTCCTCCACTGAGGGCTGAATCCTCATAGTGGGTGCGGGCGGCAGGGTGGGTGGAGGTGCCCTGCTTTTCTGGCTTTTCTCACTGAGAGTGGTGCTGCAGGACGGTGCCACGTTTAAACGTGCTGACCAGAATGAGAAGGGGCAGAGCCTCAAAACGAGAAGGGCGGGGCCTCCGACGGAAAGGGGCGGGGCCTCCAACCGAGAGGGTGGGGCCTCAGAATGAGGGGCGGGGAGGGGGGAGGCTCTTACAGGCTTCTCTTTCTCCATGAGCTCTTCCCCCTCTGCAGGCACTTCTGAGAATGTGGGTTCTTCTAGGAGGAGCCTTTGGAAAAGGATGTCCTGATCTTGGGGGCGGGGCACTGTCTGTTGTGAGCAACCGTGCAGTCCTGGGAGTGGCCTTTCATCCAAATTGCTTTCTATACTGGCTTCTGACCCTTTCTGGGAGCTAGGGCCACAAACAGGTATATATCCACTGCCTATCACCCCAGTAACAGAAATACAGGGCAGAGCCCCAGTGACCTAGAGCTCTGTGCACCTGGTTAGCAGAGACCCTGAGACTGCAGTCCAGGCAGGGCGCTTCTGGTCTTTGATAGTTTGGCTCATCACTTCTGGGGTTGTCACCTCTCTGAAATCCCAGTGGGTAGGTATATGGGTGTGATACAGTACTGGCCTCTGGGTCTTAGGTCACCCCATGATGGTAGAGGCAGAAATGAATGGTATTTTTCTAAGTGGATACCCCACTCACCAAGCATGCGAAGGTCAAAGCAAGCTGAACGGCTGAAGCCAGCATCTAGCGCTGGGAAAGCGAACCTTTGTCTTGGGGGTTTTCTCTTGGTAGTCATGTGACAGAAGCCTGGTAATTCAGAGGGGTCCCACAGGCCTACCGCCCCAAGAAATCTAGATAGAGATCCCTCCTTTCCTGGCAAGGAACCGACGCCTTCCTTGCCCTCCTCAGGACCACATTTCTATACTGTACCCCAATCTCTACACTCTGCTGTTTTGGGTGGGGACAACCGGAGCAGATCCAGAGACTCACTGGCCATGGAGAGTCTCAGTTAGAGAACATTTGTTCTAAGACTCTAGCTCCCACAGTTCACCCTCCCACACACACTGCTCCCCAAGACCTGACCCAGGCTGTTCAGTGACAGCCTTGTGCCGGGGGATCTCCCCTTTAGTCCTATGGACCTACCGGAGCCCCCGTGCTACCTCAACATCAGGCCAGCTGGGGCCTCTGCAGCCAGACATGGTGTGTGAGCTCTCAGAGCTCTGCTCTGAGGAGTAGAGAGGCCCCACACAGAACGGCAGTCTTAATCTGGATGCAGTTAGAGGAAGCCAGCCAAATGCCCTGTGGCAGCTGTTACCCAGGGATTATTCCCAGTCAGCAAAAGGCATTAGAGTGATAATTCAGTCATTAGACTTCTAGCCGTCTCACCGCCAGGACGTACAAATCACGGGCAATCAGCACGCACACCGTCCCTTGGCCACAAGGCTTATTTAACCTATTTTTTAAAATGATGCTTAATGCTATTGGCCGGCACGTCTGTGTGCGCATGCCCCACCGATAATGTCTGTGCTGACGACATTGCCTGATGTCATCAAGGCCCTGTCATCTAGGGCTCTGGGTAAGAAGGACGCCTTTGACGTGCGTGTGCACTGCCACTGCTGAGACATGATGCCTACCTTGAAAAGGCTCCCTCACTTCTGACTCACCCTCCAAGGAGAAGGGACAGTGTAGGGGAGGGGGCAGCAGCCAGGAGAGAGGGCAGGGTTAGAGCAGGATGTGTCCTCCTCCTGGGCTAGAGGATGTCTTCACTGGGTACAGGAAAGACACTGCCTTCCCAGAAGTCCCACCTGGAGTGCCAGTGGGGAGAGCTAGCCCATCTCTGAGAGGAGGACCCAAACCCCAGAGAGGCTCTGTTAGTAACCCTGAGCCTGGAGATCTGCAGACAGAGCTATGTGGTTGCTGATCAAACCGACCAGGGTCAGGAAGAGGGGACATGTTACATTCAGGAGGGGATGATTTGGGCCTTGGCTTTTGAGTGCAGGACACCAGCCCAAAAGAGGGTCTTCTGGAGCTGGTGCCTTTGATGGCTCGGGGTGGGGTGGCAGTAAATAAATGGGCAGAGGAATGCTGGTTGTCAGGGTCAGCTCCTGAAAGGCTCCTTTGACCTCTGGCCTGTATTTGTGTTTTCCTTACTTCTTTGCTGGGGTTTTGCTGTGCTGGGCAGGGGTTGGGGGGAGCAACAGTATGTGGGACTTGGGGCCACATTCATGCTAGGCTCTGAGAGATGCAGCCTGCTTTGTGGTTGTTAAGTTAGATGGAGATCAAGCCCAGGGTTCCAGGAATCCACCTGTGACCTCCCTCCCCTCTGTCAGCTCCTCCACAGCCAGCAGTCAGGCTGGGAGTGTCAGGAACACCCTGGGCTGGCCAGACAGAGGGAAGGAACCTGGCAAAGATCCCTGGAGGCCACCAGGGATGACAAGACAGATGACAATTCCTCAGACAACTTGTGCAGGTCTATGGCCTGGGTTAGAGGTGAGCCAGGACTGCCACCCTGCTGGGCCACCAGAGAGGACACAGGGAAACTGGTTAGCCTGAGGCTGGACCTGGCAGATCCCTGGAGTCCCAGAAGAGCCAAGTGGCCTCTGGATGTTAGTCTTGTGTTTCTACAGAGGTTGTGATGCATTTTGTCCTGGGCTAACCTGGTCTAGCGGGACTAGGACACCCCAAATCTAAGAAACCAGTTTCCCCTAGGGCTTCTGCAGCAGGGAGCAAGGGTTTCCCCCAGCCCACTTCCTTGCCTGTAAAAGGAGAACAAGGCTCTCCCTCAGCCTCCTTCAGAAGACTGCTCAAAGGCTGCCGTGAGGGTGGCTAGCTAGGGCCCAGGGACCTCACCCGCCACTCAGGGACGAGCCAACTGGCCTTAGCCTTCCACAGCAGTGACCGAGAGGGGCTGTTCACTCCCAGTCGATTGCCCTCCCTGGTCTGAAGTCAGCAAACCAATGTCTCTCCTGCACTTCTACCTTGCTGAGTGTCCTCTGCAGAGGGCAGATCTCTCTGTAACGTTCACTCTGTGCCGCCCACGCCTACCCTGAAGAAAAATGAGCCACAAAGCCACCTCAACGGTCTTGGTCTGTGCCTAGCTGTGCACATAGGTGCATGCAGAGCTCATCCACGGACGGCTTGAGGACTCTGCACTTTGTGAGCAGCCCCGTGCGGATTCGTGCCACCACCAGGCCTTTAAATCCGTTGTGTTCAGTTCCAGGTGGGAAGGTAGCATTTCAGGTTCGCAGAAATCAAGTCACATGACTGTCTTTCTTCCACACTTTGAGGATAAGGAGGACAGCCTTTTTGTGTGTTTCGTTTTGTTTTTAAAGTAATGAAATATCCCCATTGCTGATGTCTACGGCAAGGGATTCTTTTCTCTGTTTTGATTTTTTAAGCAGTCCCCCTTCCGGTCAAGGTCAGGACTGGTCACCATGACCCCTGTGAATTATGACTCTCATGGATTCCTCACAAAACAAATAAAATAGTACCGCCACACACATGGTCCTGTGCCTTGAGAGAAAGCCCTAGTGAGAGTGGCCAGGTCAGGCCCCTGAGGGTTGGGCAGAGAGGCCCAGTGGAAGAGCTATGGGGGCCTTTAGCCACAGCCAGCCCACCCGGCTCCTTGGTTGTTCCGAGAGTATTGGGAAGGGGGGAGCTGGTGAGGCCTGAGATGTGGAACCAGAAGGAATGATCTGCAGACCCTGCTCTGGGAAGGCCAGGGACATGTCTGGGAAATTGCTCTGGGCCTGGCAGTGAAGAGAGACGGGCCTTGGTGAACCCAGGAATGCCTTACAAGCTTCCAGACCGTTACCTTGGAGCATAGGGAGCCCAGGCTGCCTAACACCTGGAAACTCTAACAGCGTCTGACAGAGCCTCAGCTGTGCTGCTCTGAATTCAGGAAAAGCCCGAGTCAGACTGTGTGACCTTCCTTTTGGAGACAAACACTATATTGAAACCTGGTGGGTGTGGGCTGAGTGTTAAAGGGGAAACCCGGGCATCATCAGTGAATCTCGCTGTTTTTCCAGCTCTGGGAGCCAGTCACAGGGACATGCAGCCTAGGGGGTGAGGAGGTACACAGGATCTGGGTTGTGAGGGCTTTTGGAACGCTGCGCTGTCGACACGAGGCTTCTGGGTCCCACCAGTATACCACGAGTATATACTGGTGTGTTCCTGTGGAGGGGCAGTTGGAGGGACCAGGGGCCAGGTAGGTTGATAGTTGTTTCACCGGGGGTTCCCATGTTAAGGTTCTGTCCACCTTCTGCCTGTCTGTCCTTTGTTGGACATATTCATGCCTAGCATGTCCCGGTGAAGACTGGAAGGTACCAGCCAAGCCCGGAGGGTCAACTCACGAAGGTGCCGGAGGGAAGTTTCCTGTGGAGAAAATTCCATCTACTTGGAAGCTGCTGACCCAACCTGCTTAGACGCTAAGCTCCAACTGTCAGTGGTGTGTGAGATGCTGGTGATGACCAATGGGCAAGGGACAGGCGGTAGCCAGGAGGCTCGTAGCCTCAGCGTCTCTGAGACCTGTGATACTGCGGAGGGTGGCATGTAGCCGAGAGACAGGAGTGAACTGCCCTCAGGGAAGAGTAGCCCAGGCTCACAGGCCAGTCACTACAGCGGCCGAGGCCCATGATGATCCCCATGTTGAGCAACAGATTCGACAGTCACACCCATCCCATTGAAACGGCAGATTTCTGTGAGTTGCTTAGGCTTTGGCACATGTCCTACCTACATGGCAAGACTCTCAAATAGATGAGCCGCTGGCACCTCTATGCCTTCAGCTAGGCAAACCCCGAGCTCCCCATTTCTATAGCACCTTCCTCCCACCTCTCTTACAACCTTGAGCAAGAATGTTCCTAAGCTACCTCCCCTCACACCAGTGAAATCCTGTCTCTGCCTCACTACTCCAGAACAGTCTTGGTTGTAAGGGGCCCCCATTATTTCCTGACTAGCCAAGAGCCCGGAAACGGTGGCTCATGTAGTCACAAAGCACACCCTGGACTCCACACTGACCCCCCCCCCCCCCAGTCACTGAGTCACCTCCTTTCAAGCCCAAGCTCCGTCCATGCTTTATCTGAGCTCTCATCACCACCATACCCGTGTCCCACCTGTCAGGGAAAGGGTATCCAAGCAGACCCCCCAGGCCATCTCTTTATCTAGTTACCATGCAGCTGCCTTCTGCCCTACCCTCTAAAGGCCCAGGACCTGAACTCACTCACACCCTCTGAGGACCAGAGGACACCTGCCACTGGCCTGGTGGGTGACATTCAGATTTTAAAGTCCCGCCATTTCAAAAGGGATAACCGGCTCCCTACCTCTCCAGATCCCTGTCCTCTTGTCTCTACATCTCAAGAGAGTTACAGCTCTCTGACTTCCATGTGTGCATGGTAGGCGGCGGGGGCAGTGGGGGGGGGTGATTTAAACAGTGGGAAAAGCTGCTTTCTCTTCAAATAGGAGAGTTGGCCTCAGGCCCGATTCTGCTGGTCCTTTGACCCCGGGTAGAGGGGGACACTTCACATATCAAGGATGACAGTCTTCTGAGTTCAGGATTCAGAAGACACAGTGTCCTCTGTTTGGCACAGCACTTGGCTCTAGCCACATTCTACCACAAAGTGCGAGTGCCCACTGAAGTGAGACCCATCTGAGAGAACGTTCACTTATTCCTGGCCGTAAGCAACTACGCACAGATGCAATAGAAAAAAGATATCAAGACCAGGGGTCTCTTGGCTGCAAGACAATGGGGGAACGAACAGCTTGGCCCAGCAGTGGGAATGGAAGAGGGTCAGGGTGGGGTAGGGTGAGAGGCCGGGGCCATAGGTGGTGCAGTTAAGATCTGTGGCCAGCATGTGAACACCAGCTGCAGGTGGCAAGCGGAAGAGGAGAGCAACGCACAGTTAACAGGAGAGGTGTCAGAAGGCAAAGGGCAGGGTTGGCTAAAAGAAAGGCCGCGTGGGAGTCAACAGTAATAAGTGTTCACTGAAGAGGGAGCGCCCAGGAGCGTGTTCTCCACACTGCTTTTCTTTTGGAGAGTCCTGGACAAAGAGACCAGCGGCTGCAGGAGGCAGAGGGAACCTGCAGGCCGTCCCATCTCAGAGACGACCTGTCCGTCTGTGGTGTGGCTCGGCCAGGCCCAGGAGAAGTTACCGCTTTGTAAAGGCTCTATCCACAGCCCATGAGGACCACCCATGTGTAGGATGCTAGGTGAGGGCATTCTGGCTTCCATGAGAGGGAATCCAGTCTACTTGAAAAACAGTGAACTCTGTGAGAAGTCCACTAGTAACACATCACAAAGGGGTCACCAAAGGAAGGAGTGACCTACGTGACAGCCGCAGGCTGAGTCCCTCTCTTCTGCCCACCTCTTGCCACCATTGTAGGCTGTAGCAACAGGCCACCAAATCCACCTGGGTGTTTCTCAGAAGCAGGCTCAGGTCTCCTCCACGAAAAGCTTGGGCTCTCAGTCTCCCAAATCTTCCTTCTGGGTTCTGGGGAAGTGTCCAGTTGAGCCAAATGCTTCACTTGGATGCAGCGTTCCCTCATTCTAGAGTCTTTCTGTTTGGCCATGGGACCACCTGCCTCAGGCAGATAAGCATGGATGGAGTCTCGGAGGTGATTGGTGTCCCTGAAATGGGGGAACTCCTGACATAAGCATCTATGAAGCCTTTATGCATACATGAGATCTGCCAGTTTCACCAGGACCGGGTCTGGGTAGGTGGCCAGGACAAATGTTTGCAGGTGCGAGTAGGAAGGCTGGAAGCGAAGGCCCTGCTTCCTGCCTGGGTACCCCCTTTCCCTCCTTTCACAGTGTCCCCACCTCTAGGATGCTGCAGATTAATTTGCAGGCTGAGCAAAAAGACCACAGCCTCCCCCACCCCCATGCCTCAGGTAGAGCATAGTTGTTGGGGCACCCTTGAGATAGACTACAGTTCAACTATGCTCACCAAACCAGCATAGCTCTGGGATCGCTGCTCAGAATCTCCATCCTGAGAGATGATTGAGTGTTTGTGGGGTGTACAAGGAGCACGGGGTCTCCCCAACCCAATAGTACCTGGGTTCCACAGGGCTTACTCCATTTCAGGAGCTGGGCAGAAGACCTAACCGTTCCTCCGATCTCTAGGTGGGCTGCACCAGCCTCCCTGCCCCTCCTCAACTCTTGTCCACTTGATGGATTTCAGCTACACTTCTGCACAAGACACAGAGATTCAACAGCAGTTCAAACCTACAGGACTTGGGCTTCTCACCGGCCCTGTCTTCTGGGAAAAGGCAGACCACATCTGCACCCAGAGGCGAGGGCA
>JADRCD010193400.1:3125-23848 GCA_019843815.1 Montemys delectorum
CGCAAATTTGATCATCAATAGGAGGAAAGGACCTCGGCCTTGTGAAGGTTTTGTGCCTCAGTGTAGGGGAATGCCAGGGCCAATAAGTGGGAGAGGGTGGGGTGACAGGCATGGGGAGGGGGGAGGCAAAAAGGGTTTGTTCTTGGTTTTGTTTGTTTGTTTGTTTGTTTGTTTTGGAGGGGAACCTGGGAAAGGGAAAATGTACATGTAAATAAAGAAAATACCTAATTAAAAAATAAATAAATAAATAAATAAATAAATAAAAGAAAACACAAAATCCCGTCATTTAAACAAGAAAGGGAACCGGAGATCACTGCGTTAAGTGAAATAAGCCGGGCACAGAGAGACAAGCACCCCCTTGACCTCCAGAGCAGACTGCAACGGAAGCTGGTCTCACAGGAGGTGAACGCAGAGATTGCTACTGGGGACCAAGAAGTTGGGAATGGGTCGGTAGAGTGTGGCTCATTGGGAACTAAGGTACAGTTAAGACAAGCAAGCGCAGGGGTGTCTCACCCGAAGCGGCTTGCCTGTGTCTTCCACCACAGCATGTGTCTCACCTTGAGAGAGCCAGGTATGGCTGCCTCATCCCTCCTACGGGTACTGTGCATTGGACCTAACCTCTCCCTGAGGAGGGGAGACATGCTTTTGCCAAGATAGAGAAAGGACTTCCTAAAGCAGGATGTGGAGAACACCACCAGATTCTACAGCAACAGGGTCGTGGCCTCTAAGCATCTCTATCTTTCAGCTGCACTGAGGAAGCCTCACTGTATGCATGAGATGCCAACGTGACAAAGAGTGAGGTCTGACCCTCTCAGGAGGAAGTCAGAGGACCAGATGAGAGTTTGAACCTCCTGGAAGCAGCCCCAGCAACTAGCCTGGGTATTCAAGCCTGTCCCTTCAGCTTCCCACCCTAGCCAGCTCTAGCCTTTCCCAGTTCTAGTCCTACTAGCCACACTAAGTGACAAAACACAGCTAATGTACCCTAGATCTCCTACCCCCAGCCTCTGCCCAGGCCCTTTCTTCCTTGTCTTCTCATCTATATGCACACGTATGCAGAGCCCTCCACAGCATGTCCTCTAAACCCTAATTTTGGGACACTCCATTCTTTGAACCCTCAGTCCCTCTTCTCTCTTCTCTTCTCATTATCCATGGTTATTTACATCACGGTCACTGCTTTGCCGAGTTCAAGGCCTGACTTACATAGGCAGTGTCCCCAGACTCCATTTCCTATTCCATGTGGGTCCTCTGTGTACCTGCCATTGCACATCTGCTGAGCAATGCCTTGGCGTACATACCGCTATCACCCTCTTCTATACCAGTTAAAGACATGATTAATCACTTGCCGAATTCTCCCACTAGGTTAGGACTCAACCTCAGGCTCATACAACAAGTGTCAGGCCAGAACCCAAGGCTCTTTGCAGGGCCCCAGGGGACAGACAGTGGGGTAGCACAAGGCAGATGAGAAGAGTGAAGCAGGCTTTGGACTCCATCCTGGAGAAAAAGCCAATGGTGGGACTTACCCCCTGTTCCATGCTTTCGTTGGCACGGTCTGTCACTTTGGAGATGAGAGTCAGAGCACCTGGAGAGAAAAGAACAGACAGCAGCTTTATGAGGACTGGGCCAGCTTCCACTGCTCTTGCCTCTTCTCTGTGTGTCCCCTGTCTCCTGTGTGGTGGGCCACGAAGACGGGGCGACACCAGATTTTCCCACTATAGCAACAAATCATGACCCTGTTGCTAACTACTCCACGACTGCCTCTGTTTCCATGGCTGCTGACTATGCTACACTAGGTACACCCTAGTAGCGGCTAAGGCATCAGCCCAGAAGGGAGCATGGTGTGGTTAAGGGAGTGGTGAACATCTTAAACAACGCCTACTTCTTAGATCACCCAACCGTGTGACCTTCTCTTCCTCTGCTGGCCAGGCCCCCAGCTAAGGCTCCCCCAGCTAAGGGCAACAGAGGTCATCTCAAGATGACTTGAGGAGTCTCTGGTGGATACCCCCAGAGGTGTCGTATGCGGGATACACACAGCTGGGTTGCTCTAGGTCTACACTGGACACCGGTAAAGATTTGAGTGTCGGCGAACAGGAGACACAACAAGAGGTGTACCTTCCTCCAGGGTCTCTCCAGACTTACTCTGAGTGTTGTCATACTCGGCTGAGTCCGGGCACAGGTTATTTAAATAATCTGGAGGGAGAGGGAGAGACAACTGTCAGTTCTACCAGTAAGGCAGTCTCCTACCCTCCACGCTGACCTCCACCAGAATGGGAAGTCCACCTTTTCAACACATTACCCCACCCCAAGACCAGGACCCTCTTAGCACCCCCTGCTACGACTACCAGTCTCTAACTCATTCAATCCCTATCTATTCACGATCTGCTGTGTGCTTTGCATGGCCATACCTCTGGGGTACAGGCACAGGAAAGTACTTGCTGTCTATTGTTTTCTGGTTACAAGACATGACAAGCTACACAGCATTATATTACAGTGTGACTATGTCACAGTGGGTCCACCCTGGTAGGGGCCGAGGCACCACCCTAGCAGGGAACATGGCACGGGTTAAGGGAGCAGGGAATACTTTAAACAAAGCATCCTTCTTGGACTACCCAACTCCACGACCTGCTTCCTCTGCTTATCAGAACCCCCGGGCCCCACAGCTGAGGATGGTAGAGGTCATCTCTAGGAGATACCCTAGAAGTGTCATAGGCAGGATATCCTCAGCTGGGCTGCTCCATATCTGTACTACAGGGAGGAGGTATTACCCCCGACATAGTTCTCACCCTGCTAGCAACCCTCTGCCTTGCTCCTTAAGGTCTGGCCATACGGGCAGTCTTGCTGCCTCTTGAACATCCCAAGCTTGTTCCCACCCTTGGGTCCTTTGAGATCCTTTCTAGAATTTTCTACCATTTCTTTGCTCAGATCTTTGTTCCACGTCACCTCTGCCGTATCGAACCCATCAGCCCCCTTCCCTAACCCTGTAACCACTTGGTTTTTTTTTTTCTGTAGCATTTTCAACACAAATATTATATATTCATATATTTTAATATATTTGCATATTCTGGTATAAAATAATTGGTCCTGGAGATGAACCCAGGGCCTGGCATAGCCAAGCCCATGCCTTGTCATAGTGTTTTAGCTCTCCATTTGAACTGTCATTTGCTGCCATTGCCAGCATCCAGCAGAGGTCTGGGACATAGTCAGGGCACAATGGCTACTTCATCGACTGAATGAGCAGATTCTCTAGACCTCAACACCAGCACAATTTCCTTGTGACCCATGAAACTGCATGTGTCCTGCCCCACGGGGTGTCAGGAGGACACCCACGGGAGTCTCAGAAACAGGATAAGGACTGATTCTATGTGGGAGGCTGTACACAGTGAGTGGAGCTCAGCACAGAGGTGGAGGGGAATCTATGAGGCAGGGGGATGCGGTGAGGGGGCTGAGCCTGGGCCCTGGGAGGTCACTGTGGTGGTATGAATGAGAACACTCCCCCATAGGTTTGTATGTTTGGATGCTTGGTCACCAGGGAGTGGCACTATTTGAGAAGGATTGGAAAGATTCTGAGGTGTGGCCTTGTTGGAGGAAGTGTGTTATTGGAGGTGGGCTTTGATGGCTAAAAAGTCCATGCCAAGCCAAGTGCCAGCTGGCTGCCTGCCTGCCGATCAGTGACCAGCTCTGAGCTACTTCAGCACATGTCCACCACACTTTCTGCCATGACGATAATGGACTAAACCTCTGAAACTGTAAACCAGCCCCTAATTAAATCTTTCTCTTATAAGAACTGCCTTGGTCATGGTGTCCCCTCACACCTCTAGAACAGTGACAGAGACAGTTATTCACTGATAGGCTAAAGAGAAGAGGCAGCCAGAGTGGCAAAGGGACAGAAGTCGAGAAAGAGGCCGGAGAGCCTGTCACAGAACTGGGAAGGACAAGCCTCAAGAGGTAGTATGCAGCAGAGCCACAGGGGTGTCACAGGCTTGAGGTGGAACATCCACTATTCTCTCCTAGGAAGGCAGCTTCTGCAAGATGTAAGCTGATTTAGGAAAGGCACAGTGAGAGTGTCACTAGGTTTCTGGGTTTGGGAGCAGGGGAAGCCACTGAAGCAAGGTTGAATCTGCGGGGCCCTGGGCATCTGGAGCAGAGCCATTTTCCCCACACCCGCTTACATGCATGAAATCCTTGCTCTCATGTTACCCCACCTCAATCCACCTGGACCCAAATGGCTCACCAGTGAGCAGCACTTGGTACTGGAAGAGGCGCTGGACTACACGCAGCATACGATGCTTCATGTTCTGGCCGCCCCCTTGCGAACTCTGCTGCTTGGAGAGGGGAGGAGAGATGCCATCGAGACCTCACCACCCACAGGCCCCCCCTTCTTCCTGCTTTCTGACCAGCTGCGATATCCCACATTGTCAGACCCAGGCTGTCTTCCACCAGGTAGTCCTCGGATCATCCCTCCAGGTTCATGGTCAGGCTCAGTAACCCACTTCTCTGAGGTCCTATTGTGCCCAACAATAGGTAAGGTCCCTTTTGCCCTCCCAGAAGCTAGGCTTCCAGTCTGTGGCTGGTGCTAGCCATTTCCTTGGTTATTCTCTGGCTGGGCCCCTGCTTGGTTGATAGAGATGGGAGAACTAGTTGTAAGACCCTCCTGTGGCCTAGCCACCTACTGCCCAGCAGGGGTCATTCTGTTCTGGGTTCCCCTCCTGTCGGGTGGGCATTCTAGCTTCCATTAAGTCTCCCCACCTTCTGCCTAGCTCTAGCTCATTCCTCTTGTATGTCTCATTTACTTCTCTTAATGCTTTCCACGTCCCCCCTGCCTGGGCCCCAGTACATCTTTACAGCAAGGTCTCTAAAGACCCGGGACCCACCTCAAATTCCCGGACGGTGGTGGCCAGCCGGGGTGAGAGCAGGCAGCTCTCAGCGAGCAGCCCCAGGTACCTGTCAAACTGCAGGATGTGTGCGGCATGATGCTCGAACTCCTGTTCACGGGCCAGGAAGATGTCCGCCACCTGCGGCTGGCCCTCCCCACTGTCAGGGAGAGGAGAGGCAGTGAGAAGCCAGCCTTGGGGCAAGCAGAGGGTGAGAGGAGGGGTTCTAAAGGCTGTTTGGCTCGGGGTGCACACAACTTACCACCTGTTGCTGGGTTCCCTGTTTGTCATCTGAAGACATCGTTTTGGTTTTTTTGGTTTTTTTGTTTTTTTGGTTTTTTTTTTGTTTTTGTATTTGTGGAGGTTTTTGTCTGTCCCCCCACCCCTAGGTGGCGTAAGTGGGGTGTGGGACCCCAGGCTGCTCACCAATCCCCCAGCCTCTGCTCCAGGCTCTCCAGGATGCCCTGGTGAAGGTCACAGATAGCTGGGAGCTCCCGCAGGCCCTGCCGCAGCTCCTCCTGGGCCAGTGGCTCTCTGCCCTCTTGCTCTACGTTCTCCAAGGCCCTCAGGATGGCTCCATGGAAATCCTGCAATCCCAGAGGCCTGTTACACATGAAGGGCCCTTGAGGCTCCAGATCCCTGATTTGTACAGAGGCAGCTGCAAGAGCTGAGGCCAGTGTCATTGGCTCCACACCGTTGCCTGTGGACCAGGAAGGCCAGCTTGTATCCGCTTAGTACAGGGCTGTCTTTTTGTTCACACAGAGCAGTGCCATGGTGTAGAGCCTTGGCTGATGTCCTTCTTTTACAAGATAGGGAATTAGTCAGCGATTCCTTCTCCAAGGAAATGCAAAGTCCCTTGCTTTCTAGTTCCTCAAGAACTTTAAGAAGCCAGAGCAGGATCAACACGATGGCTTAGTGACTTAAGACACCTGCTGCCAAGCATGACAAGTTCAACCCCTGAGACCCACAGATTGGACAAAGAAAACTGACTCCCATTAGTGGTCCTCTGATCTCCACTTGTGTACAGTGATATGAGTGTGTATGTGCACATACATACTCATAACACTCAGACACATATAAACACACACACACAAGTATAATTTTAAAGTTTAAAAATAGAAGATATGGTAGATCAGAAGTTCAAGGCCATTACATAGAGTTTGAGGCCAGTTTAGGCTACATGAGAAGCCCTCTTCACAACACACACACACTCACACACACACACACACACACACACACACACACACAGAAAGAAGGAAAGAAAAAAAGAAAAAGAAAAAGAAGAGCCACAGCAGGTGCCTGTGACCCCCAAAGTGCAAGAGTATCAAAGTGAACTCACAGAGGCCCAGAGGAGTCTGTGTCTGGCACCTGTGAACCATCCCGTTCCTGATTTCTCTTGTCTAGAAGGTGAAAAGGAGCCTGACACCCTTTTGTCACTTTCTCCCCTTAGACACAAGCATTAACTCACAGCATTATATGGATGGGGGGAGGGCAGAGGAAACTCATAGCTTTTCTCACAGGACATGGTTAAAATATTACTTTAGCATTAGCTGCTGCTCCTACACCTGGAAAGCTGGGCTGGATACTTCAGAAGTGTCCTGCCTTGTATTCATGGCATTCCCTCTAGGCATTGCTTCCTCTCAGGCCACCCACTCTCCATGAGGGAAAGCATGGGACAGATGCCCAGCCAGAGAAGTCCACTCAAAAGCTGCACTGACCTCAGAGGGCTCAAGCAACACAGCGCCCAAAGAGAGATGGGAGCAGAGGTCACACCTGAGCCAAGCACAAACAGCACAGTCCCCAGCCCATGGTGGCCTTGCACTAGGCTGTACCACAAGTCCCAATCCATCTAAGAAAGCCAGAGAAATATATCTTCCCACCACAGAACCAGGAAACCAGCAGCAGCAGCAGGAGTCTTGGGAACCACAAACATAAGGAAGCTAAAAAATACTGTGTTGTGAAGGAGGGCTTACATTAGAAAGAATTCTGAAAACCTACTGGAACTGGTCAACAAATGCATGGGGTGGGGAACTTCCAGCCAGAAAGGTACCAGGGACAATAAGAAGCGTGGGACACCATAGGAGAGGAAGGTCTGGCCACTTACCCTTGGAAGCTCTTCCACCCATCACTGTGGCGTTGGAGTAAAGTGGGAGAGAGGAGGTGGCTGTGGGGAGCCTGTGGCCCAGAAGTCATCAGGCTACCACCATGGGGATGAGACAGGAAGGGGAGCCCATGTGTCCTTGGGGTGCTGGGCAGGAGGTGAGCATTGTCGAAAGCACACTAAGCATAGCTAAAACAATGCTTGCAGCAAGCTCATATTTTAGGCCCTATTGATGTTTATCTGCCTGTAAACCAATGAGATGTTGGGAGATGGACTACTTGACTCCCTGGTTGGTGGTGGGCTCAGTGGGTGTCCTGGCTACCTTGAGCAGAGGACTGTCAATCAGATTGCCAGCCTGCCAAACGCCAAGCAGCCCAGAGACCCCATGAGGAAGCCACAAGATGACTGTGGCTACACAGGTTGAGCTCCTGTACCTTCCGCCACAGCCACAACAGTCTTAAGTTGTGTCTTAAAGTTTACCAAGGGGGCTGGAGAGATGGCTCAGCGGTTAAGACCACTGACTGCTCTTCCAAAGGTCCTGAGTTCAATTCCCAGCAACCACATGGTGGCTCATAGCCATCTGTAATAGGATCTGATGCCATCTTCTGGCATGTCTAAAAACAGCTACAGTGTATTCACATAAATATAATAAATAAATCTTTTTTTAAAAAAAAAGTTCACCATGGACCAATTACAAGTGTCATGAATACTATCAGACCCTGACCCATTTCCCAGCATGCCAGAGAGTGAGAGCCTTCCCTGGGTTTACGGGCTGCCGTGACTGGTGTGAAAGGAACAGTGCTGTGTGATGTGTGTAGGTCTGCTGTGGTTGGTGCAAACACCTCTCTGGCTATAGACATGAACTGTCCAGGTCACCGGAGAGCCACTAGGCATGCCCTCCTGTGATGCCCCACCTGTAAGGCAGAGAGAGGGAGTGCCCAACTAAGAATAGTACCCACAGCCTCAGAAGAGTGGACTGTGAGGCTGAGCCCTGGAAATGGTGGCGCTCTGAGGCTACCCTTGGTTTTGGGCTTCAAGAGATGGAGACATAGAATTGGTGGCAGAGCCTCGAGCTCACATCACCTGGGAGAGTGTAAGCAGAGCAGCCTTTTGAAGCAACCATAGTGGTGGCAGCAGCAGTACTGGTGACATTAAAGGTGAAGGGTCTTAGATACACCAGGCCAGCAGTTATCACACCAGCCACTGACCAGAGCTGGGGAATTCCAGGTCCCTGGGCCCGGGAGGTATAACCAAAGCTGCTACCACAGAATTCCCCAGTGTCAGATTACAGATCAGCTATGTCCTTCTCCCTGTCCCCAAAGTCAGGCTACAGCTGCAGCCTTTCTCTGAGGGCCAAGAACAGAGAGCGACTGTGAGCTTGCAGTTCTCACAGAGTTGAGTTCTCTCCCTGCCCACAGCATCTGCATGTAAGGTCTAATCCCTTCCCACTGCCCAGATCCAAGTCAGCTTTGCATTACAACTAAACGTATCAGTGCCTCATTGGCTTCTAGCGCACAGGCTGGGTTTTGGAACTTACCTCCCACCACACACACCTTAAACCCACAGGAGCCAAAACTTCCTTGTCCTAGGAGACTGAAGGCTCCTCCTCCCTGCTGATGCTGCCCTGATACAATGTAACAATTCTATGTTCTGGGAACGGAAGAACTGAAGGACCCATCTCTCTTCCTTCAAGTCCCTGATTATATCATTATGTGATGTCTATCTCTCCTAATATTCACCTCAGGGTCTCGTCATGGCTGCCTGTGGCTGTGAGCCTTTAACTCTCCTGAGGCACAATTTCATCTCACCTGCCTTTTTATGAACCCACCCTTCCTTTTTTTTTTTTTTTTTTTAAAGATTTCTGTTTTGTATGTGTAGGAATGCTTGTGGTCTGCATGGCATGTGCATGCAGTGCCAGAAAGGCCAGAAGAGGGCATGGAATCCCTAGGAACTAGAATTACAGACAGCTGTGAACCCCAATGTGAGTGCTGGGAATTGAACCCCGAGCTCCTCTGCAAGAGCAACAGGTGCTCTTAACCACCAGGACAATCTCTTCAGTCTGAGACTTGCTATTTTCTTTAAGAGACAACACCCATGTCCACTTCCTAGGTCTACACCAGATATCTAACTTGAGACAGGAGAGTAGCACTGGGGGTGGGGGTGTCCACCTGTTTCTGCTGCCAATACGGACTGCTGCCAAATGCTAAGGGAAGCGGAAGCTGCCAAAGCGCTACTCTGAAGGAAGCTCTTCTCACCTATGCACAGATTCCATCTGTGTAGAGCAGGAGGGCCCCCAGCCCCCACCTAGGTGACTGGGAAAGGAAGGGCTTTTCTGGGGCACCTGCAGTCCCCTCCCCTAGCTGAGCTTCATAATGGACACAAAGAAATAGAGCCAGCGAGTCCTACTTGGCTTTGAGTGCCAACTCCTGCTTGCTCTGGCTTCCCCGGAAGCACTGATGAGCGACAGGAAGAAGCTGCCCAGTGGTACCCTAGGCATCTTCAAGGGAACAAGCGCCTGCTGGGAATCAGAAACTTGGTTTTTTTTTTTTTTCTCCTTCCATTTCTTTCTGCCTAAAAAAGTATATAATGTGGGGGTTGAATGGGATATGGGTGTGAAGGTTAGGGATACAGCAGCTATCCATGTTCATGAGGAACCTGTGACGTGCATGCAGCTTCGGAGCTGTGGAAGAGCCTCCAGCGTTACCTGAGAACTCCTCGTCCTGTTACTCCACGAGGGGATAACCTCTAAGCCACTTAAGCTGCCATATTTGAAGTTTTGTTACTAGAAATCAAACATAGTTCCTAAGAGACACAAAATCATTTTGAAAAGGCATTTATGGTGGGTTATGTTTTCCAAACATGACCACAACAGTATCTCCTACAGGATATTTATGCAATGTGTGCTTGATAATCCTCCCACTGAGCGGGTACAGATTATATCCCTTGCCCTTGAACTTGGGTGGACCTCTGTAACTGTCTCCACTAGTGGAATATGGCGGAAGTGGTGCTACGTGACTTCCAAGCCTAGGCCATAAAAATGGCACGCACTTCCTCTGGGCTTTCTCTTGGGACAATCACTCTTGGCACCCAGCCACTGGCTGGGAGGAAGCCCAGACTCGCCTATTTGGATACCACAAGGAGAGGGCATAGGTAAGTTTGTTGGCCATAGGCCCAGCTGAGGCCCCAGACAGTAGCTACCATCTGTCACCAGACACATATGAGAAGACACCTACAGGAGACTGCAGTCCCCAGCCATCAAGTAACTGCTGGTCTTTGAATCTTCTGGGTTAGGGCCCAGATGTTGCTGAGCAGAGATGAGTCCCTCACCAAGCCTTGTGAAAATCTTTGGGACAGAGGGTCTGAAAACAAGATGACATGGGGATTTCACTGAGACCTGTGGGAAAGATGGCATGGGAACTCTGCGCACAGTAGTAACATGCTACTACATATCACTGCGTCCTGGACATGCTTGCTCCCTGGTGACCCCTGGGCTGAGACCTGAGTGAAGAGAAGACACTGGCAATCAAACGATGAAAACTTATGAGCCAATAGAAGAGCAGACACAGGCTGCAGGACACCCACGGCACTTTAGGGGCAGCCAGAAGGCAGAGAGGAAAGATGGAGCGCAGAAGTGCAGAAGGCGGTGCTAAGGAGTGCATGGGCTAGACACCAGTTCTTCTGGGTTCCAGGACTTCTCTCAGGAGACCTGACAGCAGCCACTTTCCCATTTGCTCCCCATTGGCAGTCTGGAGAGCCCTTGTCCAGAGGAGGGACCCTTGAGAGCAACTATCAGCTACTAGGTGAAATTCCGTTATAAATGAGTAAACAGAAACAAGGGTGACTGAGACCAGTGCTGTTCAAAATCCCAACTCACCACACATGAGGAAAAGCATGAGCCCCAGATAGCACTGCTGGGGCTTTGCAACCTGTTCATCTTGGTTTTGGGTCCTTCCCCAACCCCCATTTTGACCTTCTGCCTCTTTAAAACAGCCACAGTTAACCACACTGTTGATACGCCATTCAAGCCCCATGTCATGTATCTTCGGGCTCCATGTACCTGCCCAGGCTGACCACCCCACCTTCTGCACCTGGTAGAATCCCTCCCTCCAAGTCCACGTTCGTGGCACCTCTCCTACAAGCCTTCCCGGATTCCAAAGCAGAAAGCCTGTTCTCACCATGCCCCTGTAGAATCTGCACAAAAACACAGCTGTGCAAATTCTATTTATGCCAAGAGACGTTAAGCGTGGTGTCTCCCCACCTCCATCCTCTCCTTTAACAAAAATGACATTTGTCAGGCTGGGGAAATGGCTCATGTGTAAAATGCTCATGGCACAGCCTGAAGACTAGAATTTGGATCCCTAGAGCCCACATGAAAGCTGAGCAGCTGCCATGGTCACCTGCAATCCCAGCACTTGAGAAGCAGAAGGCAAGGGATCTCTGGGGTGAATCAGCCAGCAAGAATACCCAGAACTGGTAAGCATGGGGTTCAGTGAGAGAGCCTCTCTTGATACATAAAAGATGGAAAATGACTCAACTTTAGGCCTACACACACACACACACACACACACACACACACACACACACACCACTGAGACCTATTCAAGAGCAAATATGGGGACTTTTTCATCTTTGGGGCTCCAGGCCTATTTTCGTAAAAATGGCAACCAAACAGTCTATAATAATTCAGAGTGAATGGGGGAGGGGAGAGAATGAGAAGGGAGTATTTGGGGAGAATGAGTGAATTGACAGATTCACGGGTAGATGGATTGAGAATGAATGGGAAAGGAAGAGAAGGATGTACGAACACATGGATAAAGGAAGAGATGAGTGGGTAGATAGAGGAAAGAAGGGAAGGGTGGATGATGGACAGATGGATGGATGGATGGGTGAAAGGAAGGATGGATTGGTGAGTCAATGGCACAGAGGTAGAGGGATGGAGGAGTACGCCGATGGTTAGATGGCTGATGGATAACAGAGTAGTGGGTGGACAGTGGTGAATGGCAGTGTGGGTGTGGCATGTGGTGCCGTGGAGATGAGTGGCCAAAGCCATCTGTCTGGGTAGGACACTGATAGATGTGCAGGAGGGTGGAAGCTTTGATGACTGGGCTCCTGGAAGGACAGAAGAGAGTACCTTTGTCAAGGGCCAGCAAAACGAAGTTCTAGGCTTTGTGGACCACAAGGGTCTTTAAAGGCTCATGCTTTTCTCTTTCTCTTTTCTCTTTTCTTTTTTTCTCTTTCTTCACAAAGATTCAAAAATTACAAAAACAATTCTCAATCAAGAGACTTCCAGGTCCCTGAGTAGCAGGAATCAACCTGGATGACTTGACTTTGCATCAGCCCCCACATTAGCCCTATTGATCCTTTGTCAAGTTCGAGACCAAATCCCAAGCCTGCAAATCAGAAGTCCCCTCCTCTCCTACAGCAGATGACCTCAGGGGCCTTCCCAGCAGGATAGAGAGTTCTGAGGGAGAACTTGCCAGCCTCAGCAAGCAGGATGGGCCCCTGGGTTGGGGTGTTGTATCCCAAAGTCTGTGGTCTACTTGATGACCAGCATCCCTGGCTTTGAGCCATGAGGTGAGGTATCTGCTACCTCTGTCCACACAGCTCCGATGTGATAAATGCTCAGCAGAACAACAGCTTTCTGGACTGTGATTTACTGGCTCTCCCCAGCCCAGGATGGCAACTGTGGATTGCCAGTGGCTTTAGCCTCTTTCCACCTGGCAGGAAGCACTACAAACTCACACAGCTGTCTCATAAAACAAAAGCTCCCAGCCTGTGTGAAGCTGCCAGGCAGGAGCAGGCAAGGGAGCAGAATTCAGGGCTCCATCCTTCCCTGCCCTGTTGAGTTACCTTTCAGGAGTGAGGAGGGAAGGGCTGGGATACTTAAGCCTTGGGGACTTTCAGGTTAATAACACAGAGACCTGGAATCCCAAACAGCTATCAATGCTAAATCAGAGGCCTGTTGTTCTGGTCTCTACTCAGAGGGGCTTCTTCCTGCTCACATGGGGACAGCACAGCAGCGTGGTATTTAACTGGCTCACCCAGAGGCCTGGCTTGGTGCAGGACACCAGGAAATGGTGCTCTGCTCTGCAGATTGGATCATACACGAGAAGAGTGGAGCTCGTGTAAGGAAATCCATTTCTGCCTTGGCTCCATCACTATGTGATCTGGACCTAGTCACTTCCTCTGAGCTTACACATCACTACCTGCTAAATGTCCAAAGTGCCCACCGGTGGCTCCGACATTGTATGAGCTCAGCAGATGAAGCCAGAGAGTCAAGAACCAAGGCAGAACTGCGGTGGGGCTGACTCCCCAGATACTTGGGAGAGCTGTCACACGGCCTAAACACCCTGCTCTCTCATCTTTGCTGCACGAAACCTTCCCTGGGACCCAGCCTGAACCAAAGCCATCTCCTCAGAGAAGCCTGCCCAAATTCTCCATAATCATGGGCATTGCCCTGCACCCTCAATGATTTCTTCTTGCACTTGTCGCCGGGGAGCTCCTAGAGAGGAGGAGACGGGTGACTGAGAAAATCCCTTGTCATTGTGCAGGCACATCACAATCCATATAAGGATCCAAATATAAGACACATGCATGGAGTTTGGGCACAGTGGTGGAATGCTCACTCACCTGGCATGCTGTGAGCCACAGGCTCCCTCCACAGCACCACAGACGCACGCACGCACGCACGCACGCACGCACGCACGCACGCACACGCAAACTTCCCTCAACACCCCCATCTATCCTCAAACTTCCTCCCAGAGCCTTCTGTCAGAGCTCCTACCCCACCTAGGCAGGGAGGCATCCTGCCCAGTACATCCATCAAGAAACCAGGCTTCCCTGAAAAGCCTGGCCCAGAGCCTGAGCCACCAAGCCTGTAAATGTAGTGACCCTACCTGCTCCCTGAGGTCTGCCTCTCAGAGGCCAGCCCTGTAAAGGGACAATTAGAGACAGTCAAAACGATGAACTCACCAGGCTTAAGTGCTGCAGCATCTGCACGTATCTGTGGAACGAAAGAGGCAAGGGTCTGCATTAACTGCATCCTGGACAAGCTAGGAGGGGCAGGGCTTAGCGCATAAGCCACGGGCAGCTGCTGGGGCACTCACGCTTTCTCTGAAGACAGCAGCTCCTGAGCGATGACAAGGGCTCTAGACTGTCCTTCACCCTGTGGCGGGGAAAAAAAAAAACCAGTGATAAGCAGGGTTGGGTAGCTGAAAAGACAACCCTGAAAATGACCTTGCTGTCAGAGGTGGGTCTGAGTGTGTGTCACAACCAGTGTGACCACCAGCAAATGACTCATTGAACCTGAGTTTCCTCATCTATGCATGTGGGCATGAAAAGTATCTACCCAGAAGGCCGTAGAACAAATGCCCCGCATGGTCCCTGGCACAGTGCTCAATATATGCCCCTATGACGGTGGCACGAGTTTGGCTCCAGCTCCCTGCCACCACCAGTCCTGACCACCTGTTGCCTCTGTACGAGGGCATCCTCTTAAGTGTCTTTCTGGGAGCAAACCTGAATTTCTCCCATGCAGACAGAGCAACTTATACATGCCCTTAGACCTTAAACCGCCTGTGCTTCTAACCCCAATGGGCCCCTGTTGGGTCACTATGCAAGAAACTGGAGGGCTGCCTACAGCAGGCACAGTATACAGTCAACACACAGCTCCAGAATTAAGCTGCTTCCTGCCTCTGACTCTCGATCATTGAACAAAACATTCATTTTCTTTGGGTATGAATTTCTTCTCTGTAAAATGCACACAGCGATGCAAGGCTCTGACTCACGCACACTGCGAGGAGTCAACAAGCACGTGTGCCTCAGTCTTTCAACTGAAACAGAGAGAAGCGCAACGATCCCTCACGCTCGTCTTCCTGATGACGGCCTCCTGACTCAGGGTCTTAGCACACACTCTTCCCGCTTTCTCGCAATGCCTTTCCCTACGTCTTCTCATCCCACTTTCTGACTCTTTCGGGACTCCCGTCAGTGGTCACACCCTCGAGTAGCCTCTACAAGCATCTGTGTTGTTCACGTTCCTCACTGCTGTGACAAAACACCTAACAAAAGGGACTTAAGAAGGAAGAGTTTATTTTGGCTCCCAGGTCAGGGAAACAGTCTATCATGGCAGGGAGGCACGGCAGCTGGTCACACTGTATCCATGGTCAAGAAGCAGAGAGAGGTGGGTGCTGGAGGCCAGCTCGCTTTCTCCTTCTTATGCCATCCCAAGATAGCAAACCTGTAGCTCGGCCCAACCTAGAAACTCCCTCAGAGACATGCCCCAGAAGTTTGATTCTAGATGATTCTAGATCCTGTCGAGTCTTCAGTATTAACCATCACAGATCTAACCTAGAGAATGGCAGAAGTCATTCTCTGCTCTTGGGTTACAACTTTTTTTATTTTCCAAAGGGGCTTTCCTATGCGTCTTAGGATAATCAACAGCAGGCATGGCTCCTGTCTGCAGGATGACAGCACACCCCAATCCCCAGGGATACCTAAAATATCTTCAGACACTGCCAGGTAGACGTCCCATGCTGATAAAAGCAGTTACAGTGTCTGGTATGGATTAGGTGCCAAGTAAGCACAGCCTTTCCCAGCTGCCGGTCCCGAGTGACTTCCTGGAAGTTTACATCCCCGTGGCCATCACACCAGGGCAGAAGCTGGCCTAACTCAGTCTCCTTTCTGTAACACATGGCAGTCTCCAGCTGGAGTGTGAAGACAGGAGAGAGCGCCGAGTGGCCAGGGGAAGCCTTTTGGCCCTTGCTGGCCTCTCCCCTCCCAAGGGAACCAAACCAACTCACATCCCATCTGCATCTGCAAGGAGCAGTACTGGGCTGTCAAGACAGAGGCTCTAACAGAATCCAGCAGGCAGGAAACCCTTACAAGGGAAGAGGCATGTATCCAGGGCAGGCCTTGGCAGCCTAGGGGATGCATGGCAAAGCATCCACAGACAGAGGCAGGCAGGAGACCTAAAGCTGTCAGTGTCTTTATAAAATGAGGCCAGGAGCCAAAATGGTCTCAGTCTCTGCCAGGCTAGTAATTCACCTGTTAGTTGAGAGTCTCTGCTCAGGTGGTAAAAGATCTGGGTTCAAATCTTGGGCCCTGCCTCTTCCTGTCCTTGTGCCTGTGCTCCTCTCTGAGCCCCAATTGCCAAGAAGAACAATAAGATCTACTGAGTGGCATAACAGCTCCCAGGTAAGGGTACCCAGGGACTGCTAAGCACAGGTCTGGCCTATGTCTACTTTCTAGTTCCCTGAATCCAGCTACTTCAATTGTCTCTTTTTGCATGGTCAAGATTCCACTCTAGGTCCAGCTCCAATGTCCAAGCACCAACAAAGAGCCAGCACTGCTAAGCATACACCCTCCCTTGACACCCTGGCTGGGTCTAATAAGCCCACCTTAAGTCCAGGATACTGTTAAGTCAGCGTTTTTTTTTTTAAGCCAGATGTGGTGGCAAGTACCTACACCTCTAGTCCTAGTTGGAGGAAGAGGATCATTTGAGCCCAGGAGTTTAGGGCCAGCCTGGGAAACATAGAGAGAGCCCATCTCCAAACAAAACTGAACACACACACACACACGCTCTGCTTTTGATGCCCCTATAAGCCCACTGTAAAGTGAAAATATCCCAGGTCAGCCCACTGCACTGCACTCAGTGAACTGTGCGAGCCTATACTCATTCTAGGTGGTAAGTGTTCCTACGTGGCCCTTGGCTGGATCCCGCACTCCAGGACTGGCCAGGCTGGTCCCTTAGACTCAGCTCCTTCTCCTCCGTGACCCCCAGGACAACCACCACAGAGCTGTGAAGAGGCTAGTGCATGGCTCTTCCCCAACCAAGTCTGTAGGCAGCACTGTGACCATGTAACCGGCTGGTCACATGCCTTGGTTGCCTCACCTGGACAACAGGGTGTGCACCCCTCGCCAAAGGAACATGGTGATGGATGGCAGAGGTTGCTCTCTTCCCAGACTTTTGAAGTTGTCGTCATCACCATTGTTAGAATTTCAGAGGGTCGGGGACAGGCTCTGGAAGGTCCCTGGCATGAACAGTTCTGCATGTCCCTACTGCCAGACGGGCAGACTCGGGGTGGGACACACAGGTCACTGAGCTTCGGCATGATGATGGATGTGTCTTCACTAGGGAGCCCTGCCAGGCTTGGTGTCCCAGGTTCTCCTCGGAAGCTGCTTCTGGGTGGGGCCCAACTGGGCCATTTAACAGATGTTTACTTAACCAGGAAGTGAACTTGGAGGCTGAAGGCAGTGTCCAAGGACGTGCTTCTGGGAACAGGGCTCCTCCCAGGAGCGTGGGGTTGGGGCACAAGGGCCTGCACATGCTATTGCCCAGACCTAGGTTGTGAGTGTTGACATCGAGCAGCTGCCTGCCCCTCTCTAGGGTTGTCCCCCAGGACGAGCCAGTCCTGCCCCTCCTCAGCTCTCCCCAGACAAATCCACTGTTTATAAGCTCAGCTACTCAGGGCCGGTCCTTCCTCAAGGGAATCTCATTAAACGGCAGGACTGAGGGAGAGTCCAGAGTGCTGGCTTTGTCTCCGTGCCTTAGTTTCCCCAGATGGGTGAGGAGGGAGCTCTAAGAGCCCTGGGTGGGGACTTTTCTTTTCCAAAGCATCTGTGGGAGTCTGGAAGCATCCCTGAAGTTGGCTGGATTATTCTGGAAATGAGTAAGGACAGAGGGGACCAGGAGGGCCTACTCATCTTTCCCTCAGCCAGACCCAATTGGCACTTAAAAAGATGTAAATCCAGCCACGCTTCTCCTCACTTGACTCATAGAACAGACAGAGTGGCCTTTTATGCCAGTACGTAGTGAACTTTGCTATTTTCAAGTGAATTACAGGATGAATTCTGATTCTTCTTCTTCTTCTTCTTCTTCTCCTCCTCCTCCTCCTCCTCCTCCTCCTCCTCCTCCTCCTCCTCCTCCTCCTCCTTTTTTTGAAACATGTTTTGCTGTACTTGAGGTTGGCATTGAACTTCTGATCTCCCTGCCTCCACCTGCCCAGGGCTAGGAAGAGAGGCATATGCCACCACAACTGGCTTATACAGCACGAGGAATCACCCTTAGAGCTTCAAGCATGCTAGGCGAATGCTCTACCAACGGGGCCCCAGGACTAGCCCAGGTGGGCGCTTCTAGGCTTACCCTGTGGTGTGTAATACGGATGAGAAATGGCTTGTTACAGCAAGACTCTTTGGGGTCCTTTATTGTTAAGAGAGCGGTGCTATGCCAGGGCCTGCCTCACAGGAATGGCCTAAGACTCAAATGCACAGGTCAGAGAGAGTGCAGTTTTGAACAGCAGGCCTGATTGACACTGTGGTGTGACACAGGCAAGAGAGCCCCATTGTGTGTTTTCTGTCTCTCTGTCTCTCTGTCTCTCTGTCTCTGTCTCTGTCTCTCTCTCTCTCTCTCTCTCTGTGTGTGTGTGTGTGTGTGTGTGTGTGTGTGTGTGTGTGTGTATCTCCCATATTTTCTGTACACATCCATCACAGACAGACACTAAGAGGGCAGGCCTCATGTTAAATGTTCTTAGCATGATTTTAAGACTAGAGCTTCTAAATGCCCCATCCAATGTGCTACCTTCTGGAATCATAGCGCAGTGCCTATGACTAACTTGCAAGCTCCCATGCTGGCAGCAGGAGGAGCCAGCTCACAGCTGTTTTGCCCCTGCATCTCACTTTGGCTCTAGAAGGTTCATCGTAACTTCAAAAGCCAGTAGGTGTCTGTATGACGATCTCCTGTTGGCTCCTGCCTCCTGCAGATGATCCTTCACCTTCCCATGCATGCTGGCTAGTTCTTGTGTTAACTTGACACAAGTTAAGAGTCAAATAAGAAGAGGGAACCTCAATTGGAAAAAAAAAATCCCCACCAGATTGGCCTGTAGACAAGCCTGTGGATTTTCTTAAATCGAGGTGGAAGAGCTCAGCTCATTGTGGGTGGTACCACCCCAGGACTGGTGGTTAGGGTTAGGGTTAGGTCCTAAGAGGGATAAGAAAGCAAGCTGAACCAGGCAATTGTGGCACACGCACTTGGGAGGCAAAGATTTCTGAGTTCGAGGCCAGCCTGGTCTACAGAGTGAGTTCCAAGACAGCCAGGGCTACACAGAGAAACCCTGTCTCGAAAAACCAAAAAAAAAAAAAAAAAAAGAAAGAAAGAAAGAAAGAAAGAAAGAGAGAGAGAGAGGAGAAGGGAGAGAGGGAGGGAGGGAGGGAGGGAGGGAGGAAGGGAGGGAGGGAGGAAGGGAGGAAAAGAAAAGAAAGCCAGCTGAGCAAGCCATGGGGAATAAGCTGGGAAGCAGCACTCCTCCATGGCCTCTGCATAGCTCCTACCTCCAGGTTCTACCTCCAGGTTCCTGCCTTGAGTTCCTGACCCGACTTCCCTGAGCAACGATGGACTATAGGCTGTAAACTGAAATAAACTCTTTCCTCCCCAAGTTGTTTTTGGTCAGTGTTTTTGTTTTATTTTGTTTGTTTGTTTTTTTGGTTTTTTTTTTTTTGTTCTTCTTTTTGTTCCTCTACCCCCTCTACTCCAACACAACCCTCATACTCCCAACCCAAGCCTCAAATACCTCCCTAAATATGCATGGCTCACACACAGCACCAAGGCTGCCCTGTCCCACAGACAGCCATTGTTGGACTGGGAGACACATCATACAGACAAGTTGGTAAGATGGGCACGCCAAGCTTAGTTTAAAGGTGAGGCTAGGAACCCCTGAGGTTGAGAACAGCATTAGCATCTTCATCGGCATCTCACAGAGCTGAGGGGGCTGCTGGGGCTGACCTTCAGTGAGTGCACGGAGACAGGAGGCATCTTGGCACTGTGCCATCCGACTGGGGCCTGGAGTGGGGTCCGGTATGCTGGTTTTCTAATAGGCACCGAGGAGCTGTGGGTGTTTCCTATGCACACTGGGTACCCAGCAGACCATTACATAATACCAGGAAGGAGGTAATAAGGGGGATTGTGACCTGAGGTCACTAGGTAGGGGACCCTCAGCATCCTCCTGTCCAGCTCTCTGCCCCTGCTGCCTCTAAACTCAACACTGGTGTATGATACCTAGGCAGCCTAGGTACCTCTGGGCCCAATGAGTCCTCCCAGGACTCCACACTGCCTCAGAATGTCCCTGCTGCAAGAGCATGGACCACAGCCTTCGCAGGTTCCTGAGAGCCAAGAGACCCAACCTCGGTAACACCAATGTTCGGAGGGAGTTACCTGGAATCTTCCTTCTATTAACCTGCCATGTGAACAGGTGTACCTTCATCAAGTGCAGGGATGCAAGTTAATGTATTCAGTTATTCATCTATTTATCCATAGATAACAACTGCTTTTTTTATGCACCAGGTCTTCTGGGGCTACTCGAACAGGGAAAAGCCACTCGCACAAGTGGGCAGAGATACAAGGACACAATTCCGGGATCAGGAAATGGGCAGGAATGCTGTAGCAAGAACAGCAGGAAGTGACGGTTAGCACAGAGGGTGGAGAGTGGAGGAAATGGCAAATGCAAAGGTCCTGGGGTGGCTTCAGGACAGGCAGCACTAGGTTCTGCATCCTCACTGTGCCTGGGCAATGGCGGGTACTGCTTGACTTTATTTGGTATGCGGCACAGCAGAGATCAGCCTTCACCATTCATATCAGAAGCACCAGAGTAAGAGAGAGCCGATGAGCTCAGTTTACGATCCGGTGTGTCTCCGAATCTATGGGCCTAGAAGGCTGCAGCTGTGAAGCTAAGGACATGGGATGCAAGAAGGAACTGGGAAGGGCCAGT
>JADRCD010193404.1:0-49203 GCA_019843815.1 Montemys delectorum
CTGGTGATCTTCTAGGCCCCAGCCCTGCTTGAGTTCATGCCCTGACTAACTTTCCTGATGCCTGCTGACATAAGGATAGATGAGTAGGTTAAACAAACCCTCTCCTCTGTAAGGTTCTTTGGTCGCGTGTTTCATCACAGAAATAGAAACCCTAACTACAGCAATCATTTATTTAGAAATACAAATCTGCTGTATGATAGATTAGGAAAATTCAGGACGTAAAAGCTATGTAGCAATGCAACAATGTTAAAATTTACATAGATTTTACATATGAATATACATACATTATTATAAATAATGTCAATAAAAGATACTAAATCTGAAAAGGGGGCAACTAATAAAAATTGAGAAGTAGGGGATTGTTCAGAAATCTCAGTGGTTTAAAATACTTGCTTAAAACAAGCATGAGGATAAAGTTCAACTCCCCAGTATCCACATCAAAAGCCAGCTGCAGCCACATGTAGACCTTGAACCCCAATCCTGTGGGCTAGCAAAACAGGAAGTCACAGGTACTTCCTGGCTGCCAGTCTAGTTCCAGGTTCAGTCAGAGAACTTGGCTCAAGAGGATAAGGCAGAGAGCAGTAGAATAGGTTGTCTAACATCCTCCTGCACCTTCTATGCGTATGCACATGAGTGCATAGAATGCACATAAACACACACATATAACATATACCCATCATATAGCGTGCACACACACACAGAATAATTTTTAAACTTAAAAACTAAACTGATGAATATATGAAGCTGGTACTCTAATTACACTAAAAAACTTACAAATAATAAAACTGTAATTTCAACATTTCATTTCTGAGATTTTCTTTAAAACAGATATTTCAATGACTGACTAATTCACTGTCATATCAGTAATGATGATGGTGACACTGTTATTCTACAGCGATCTGTACAGTATAGATATATGTAAGGTGCAGGTTGTTCTATAGTCACGCTGGCTGGAGTGATGGCTCCATGATTTCAGAGGGCTTATCTCTCTTCTAGAGTCATTCTGTTCCCGGTACACACACCAGAGGACTCACAATCACTTAAGACTCCAGTTCCAGGAGATCCAACACCCTCCTCTGATCTAAAAAGGTATGCACACACACGGAACACACGTACACACATACACACACACACACACACACACACACAGAAGGAGGGAAAGCAGGCAAGCAGGCTTAAGAGTAAGAGCTATTAAAATCAAAACAGTTGGATAAAAATCCTAGAAATTTTTATGTTAACATAAAAATAATTATATATACTGATTGTATCTTTCTAAGAAAAAAAAAACACATATTGCCTAACTATTCACAAAAACACCTAGAAATAAGCACAACCCAGCAGGCAAGGTGGAACTAACTCTAGTGCAAAAACAAAAACAAAAGCAATAGTATTTAATTATGAAAAGGAAGTGCTTGATCTCTGTGACCCACACAGTAGACGTAGAGGCCCAATTCCCAGTTATTCTCTGAACTCAACATATGCTCAAATGGCACGTGTATAGATACAAAAAATTCAATACACATAAAAATTAAACACATGGGGCTAGCAAGATAGCTGGGCATGAAGGTATCTGCCACCAAGCCTGACAAAGGAGAGAACCAACTCCCACAAACTGTCCTCTGATGTAAACACACACACAGGCATACAAATAGGGATGGATCCAAAATTAAATAAATGTAATTAAAAAAATAATACCTGAATAATGAACACGTATTATCCATACTAATGTTGAAAACTCCATCCTCTCTAACACTTTTTTTATGCACAGTGCCTCCAAAAACCTTATTCATCATCTGTTCAAAGAAAAAAATTAATGTTAATATGAATCAAAAGAAAAGTTTGTACTCTAATAATAATTATTTATATCCTTTGCCTTCAAAATGTTGTTTGTACCATAAATATACCTGAATAAGCAAGTGTTTAATATGTGTAGGTAACTATTATTACTGTATATAAAATTATTAATAGGCATAAACTTATAACAAAATTTGACTAGGAACTTGACCTGAGGTTAACCTCTATTAAACACTGAGAGATTTTCCATTTGGTATACTTTAATTAACATTAAAAACAAAATTTCAGTCAGGTGTACTAGAGCATATGCTCTGAATCCCAGACCTCAGGAAGCACAAGCAGGTGAAGGCCTATGAGCTCAGGCCATGCTTGGTCTACATAGGTGAGTTCTAGGACAGCCAGAGCTACACAGTAAGACTTTATCTCGAAAAGAAAAAGGAGAGAGAAATTTTTCTTTAATATTTAAGTCAGATCACCTACAAAGGCACTTGAGATCTAAAAGCCATTGCAGGTTAAAAAACAAAACAAAACAAAACAAAACAAAAAAACTGTAGCAACAACACAGGAGTTAGGGCATGAAGGAATAAAATATGAAACATTTTGATAATTATACAAGTTTGAATGGCTGAGTTAGAGAATGACAAGTTGAGAGGCAAAATATTAGATGAGGGAAGTGTTTTTAACATAAAGGCCATGCAGCCATGGTGAAGCAAGTCTTTAATACCAGCACCAAGGAAGCAGAGGCAGAGACAAGCAGATCTCCTTAAGTTCAAGGCCAGTTTAGTCTACAAAAGCAAATTCCAGGACAGCACGGGCTCTTATACGGAGAATCCATGTCTTGGGGGAGGGGGACTAAAAATAATAACAATAATAACAATAATAATAACAATAATAATAACAATAACAATAATAATAATAATAATGTAAAAAGGATGAACTAGCTGGGCAGTGGTGGTGCACTCCTTTAATGCTAGCACCAAGGAGGCAGAAGTAGGTAGATCTCTGAATTCAAGGCCAGGCTGGCCTACAGAATAAGTTCCTTGATAGCTAGGGCTACATGGAGAAACACTGTACCAAAAATTAAGAAAAGAAAAAAAGGGCATGAACTTTATCTGTAAACCACAAAAGTGCTAACTATGGTATGTTACTCAATCTGTTTTATCCATCATGTGAGTGCGAGGATTCAAACCCTGGTGTTTGCTCTTAACTGTTGAATCATCTTTCCAGCCTCTTGGCTATTCTTAACATAGAAAAAAAAATACCCTAAGAAAATATATATATACATATATATATGTGTGTGTATATATTCATATATAATATTAGTACAATTATTAACATAGGAAATAATATAATTAACACATATATTCTTGAGTTTAAAAGCAAATGTGGGTAAAATGGCTATTCTTGACTAAAACTAAAATCAATTGAAGACCAATTTGTTGGGCACATCAGTGAGGAATTTTTAGTTAATTGGCTCATTTGACATAAGAAGACCCACCCTTAAATTCAGATTAAGGGTAAAGAAACCTTGTCCCCCTCCAAAATCTAGGCCACACCTTCTCCTGGCAGCCAACATAAAGGACAAGGAACAAACTTTGGCCTTTGCATGCATCCTTCTGCTTATCTCACTGGCACTAGAGTTAATACTTCTTTGGGATTCTGATTATACTGAAGCCAGCTGAGGCATCCATTAGGAGACAGCCAATGTTGGACTAGCTGACCATAGCCTATATGCCACTGTAATAGGTAGGTAGGTAGGTAGGCAGGCAGACAGAGATAGCTCTGTTCCTCTAGAGAACCCTGACTAATATGGGGAGAGGAGGAGAGGTTTTGGTTGTTTTTAAATGAAAATGTCACAGCACTCAAGATACTCCAGCAGGAAGAGTAACGATTTGTGGGTTGCTTGGATATGCAGCAAAAAGTTCTGTACCTAAAGAAGATGAGAGAGATGGAAGAAGGGTGGAGGAGAAAAGGAGAGGAAAGGAGAGGGGGCACAGAAAATGTGCTAATATGCAACTAATCAGAATACTTATGCAAGGATGATTTCTAGCTCTGTTTCCAGATGATCCAATCAAGTAAACCAATGTTTAAACGTTGTAAGGTGATAATCCTAGGCTTACAAGCATAAGGGACAATTTACATATCTGCTTTATGTTTTTATTCCCTTAGATCTTGTTTAAGAAAATTGTTTCTTTGATAAGTAAGATTCTAGCATGTTTTGGTTTAATGTTATCTATCATCATATTCAATATTGTTCTTGTCTAATAAATGGTTGAGAATACAACAAATGAAAGCGTCTAGGAGAAACAGGAGTTCCCACTGTTTAAAAATCTTGGCATACAAAGGAGCACACCTTTAATCCCACCACTTAGGGAGCAGTGGCCTGAGGATCTCTATGAGTTCAAGTCTAGCCTAACTTACATAGCATGTTCTAAGCTAGCCAGTGCTACATGTGAAACCCTGTCTCAAATAAGTGGATGGATGGATGGATGGATGGATGGATGGATGGATGGATGGATGGATGGAGGGATGGATGGACGGACAGACGGATGGACGGACGGACAAACAAATAAATAAACAGTAGTCTGCTAAGTGACCTAGTTACTTATGAACAGGCTTCCTTAGGTCAGTTCCATCACAGAAAACCAATCAATACACAGCAGTATTTGACCAAATTTTCTTACAGACCAATAGTGTTTAAATCACAAGAAGAAAACATTAAGTCAACTCTCAAACTCGATTTGCATCTATACCTGCATGCCATAGCAAATTCCTAGAACAGGCTTGCCAATGGTAAATATTGCTGGATCAAACCAGGGAGCATCCTCTGCATACACAGAATTAGGTCCTCCAGATATGATAATAGCCCTGTGGATTGATTGAAAGAGGAGTCAGGAAATAATGTGACTACTAATTTTTAATTATTTAAAACAATATATATAAAGGTTGAAGCAAAAAAAAAAAAAAAAAAAAAAGAAAAAAAAAAAAAAAAAAGGTAAGGGTCTCTGTCTTTACAGATCTCAATACTGTAGTTGTTCCCGACACTCAACACACTTGGAGGACAGCTCTCTATCAGCTACCCCTGGGAATATGATGAAGAGAGTGAGAAAAACTGCCTAGACCATACATTGAAAAGCTGAGTGTGCAGCACAGCCCCTGGTGTACAGAGAAGGAAAACCTGTATAAAGGAGAGAGAAGGAGCACTGAGATAGGAAATCTGATTCAACCTTATCCTCAAGTTACTCACCAAGTTCAATACCAGCCTGGACTACATGAAGACCCCGACTCAGAATAAGAAAGACAAAGACAACAACAAACCACACAGCTAAGCCTTATAGTGCAGCCTCTAATTCTAGGATTTGGGAGGGAGGCTGCAAGAAAATCACCACAAATGTCTAAATATTGAATTCAATAACAGCCAGAGGCAGCTACAAGACAAGAGACTGTTTTCTTTAATTTTTATAAAAAAAGAAAAATGGAAATATACTCAGTGGCCAGTGATATGACTAATCAGTTAAAGGTACTTGCAACAAATCCCAGCAACCTGAGTTTGATCTTTCAGATTCTTATGGTAAAGGAGAAAACCAATTTGCACAAACCGCTTTCTGACTGCCTCAAGTTCACGTGTAGATGTACATGTATATATGCACACAGTTTAACTTTTAAAAATAAGACATTTGAAAAGAAAGACAGCACATCTAGTATTAAGTGTCAAGCCCCAGTCAACTGAGTGAGGTGCCCGTTGACCGGTCAAGGCGCACAGTGACCACTGGGTTTGCAGGCTCCCTATACCCCTCAGGAAACGGCTGGCTGGCACACTCCATTGACTACAATCAACTTCTCCAGCCCAGACACTCCCTACATAAACCAGCCATTTTGGTTAGGTACACTTTTGGTCTTTTACTCTCTTGGCCAAGGCTGCCCCTTTTGGTAGGCAATTCCTCCCCCCTTCCCACTCTTACATGACCCCGCTCCAGGTCATGTTCACTCTGGACTTTCTCAGACGTCCCTGCCTCTGACTGTGCTCTCTTCTTTACCGACAATAAACTTTCTCCTCCACAGTACCTAAGAGTCTTGTTTATTTTCATTCACCTAGCATAAAAGTCTAAGTCAGTTAAGGGAGGCCACTGTAGTCACTTCTGGGGAGAACCTGTGAGGCACTAATCCATATGAACATTAAACAGGAGGACAGAACATTAAAAGCTGTTGAACCAAAAAACCTCACATACCTTGGCTTGGCAGTCTTGCCTGGTGGGGACATGGGCCACGGGAATTAACCTTACCTGGCTTAGGTTTTTCTCCTTTAGCAACTAGTTTTTCAGGGTTAGAAACAAAGGGACTTCTGTATAAATACTTCTTCCCTTTCAGCTACTCTACCCAACCATTTGTACATTTTTCCTTTGATTAATTAAATGCTCTAAGAGCAATGAACAAATGATCACTGTAACTACATCTAACTGTGACCCACAAATCATATAAAATATAAACTATTCAACAAGGTGGTCAGCTGCATAATGAAAATCAAGGTAAACTCCCCAGCATCATCAAAACAAACAAAAAATGAAAACATCAAGGTAATTTTTTTAACCAAAAGCATAAATTATTCCTTTTTAATTCCAAATCAGAGCTATAGGAAATTTCTTACAAAACTACGCTGGATTTTTACAGAAAAAGTCAACGCCCAAGTAAACTAATTATAAACATTCCAAAATCTAAACTCAATGTCATTAACAACATATCAATTGGAAGCTACCGAAATCCTTGTTCCTTTATGGCAAAGGCAGGTGTTTCCAAGGGGAAGATTTCAGACTGCACGAAGAGCTCCCGTACTCTGCGGTCGATGACTTTCCCATACTGAGCCCCAGCATCCAGAATGACAACAGCTCCTTCGTAGTGGTGACCGCCATCCTTAAGATCTCCTCCAGCATTCTCCGGCTACAAGTCAAACAAACAGGAATTCTTAGGTACAAAAACTGTACTCAAGGAGCCAGTAAGATGGAGCAGCAGGAAAAGACTTGTAACCAAGACTAAGGACCTGAATTTGATGCCTGAGACAAAGCACCATGAGAAGCAATTCCTGTAAGCTGTCCTCTGACCTCCACATGCATGCTGTAAGCACACTGTGTCTTCATATATACAAAATAAAATGTTTAATTACACTGTTTTAAAAAATAGGGGGTCATTGTCAGCTCCACCACACAGAAAGGCAAACTGTTAACTTACGTTGTATTTCTAAGGATAAGATGTCAGTATACACCCTTTCATGGACACATGAACCTGTGAGTGCAAGGTGCCATTACTGACTGATGTGGTCACTCCTACTAATGAGCTTTATATGTACACCATCAAGCAGGAAAACAATCCTGTTCTGCTACCAGTTCTGATCCCTGCCTGTTATGCCAACATCCATATCATTTGTGCCTCCCCT
Source organism: Montemys delectorum (assembly GCA_019843815.1). Taxonomy (NCBI): domain Eukaryota; kingdom Metazoa; phylum Chordata; class Mammalia; order Rodentia; family Muridae; genus Montemys; species Montemys delectorum. Next base: position 7,223 of record JADRCD010193404.1, read on the forward strand.
GTACAGTAAGTGATATGATCATCCCTTAGGTACAGCATTCCTAAAAAACATATTAATGAGGTATTTAAAACCTGATGCTAGAGTGTAAGTATGGTCAAATTAAATTCACTTTAACTAAAATCTTTTACTACCTAAGAAAAACAGAATACACACATCTAACCTAGAACACTAACTTTTATTTTTAATTTTAATCTTTCAAACTTGTATGCTGAGCATAAATTTTTAATACCTCTAGAAAATAATTTAGCAAAACCTAGAGATGTTGTTTATTTTTTACAGTCAACTTAACATAACCTAGAGTCATGGGGAGGAAGAGGGGGGCTCAACTGCCTATATCTGTTTGGGCCTATGGGCTTCTTTGTCGGGCATTGTCTGATGGCTAATTTCTACAGAATGGCCTGGTCCACAGAAAGAATACCATAACCAGGCAGATAGTCCTAGGGTGTTAAAGAAAGCTAACCAATTGTAAGTTTGGAAAGAAGCAAGAAAGCAAGCCTGCAAGCAGCATTCCTCCATGGTTAAGTCTTCACTTTCCTCAATGAGAGACTCTATCCAGGTGTGTAAACCAAACCAACCCCTTTCCTCACCAAGCTGCCTGTGGTCAAAATGTCTTATCATAGAAAAGAAGGAGACTAGGAAAAATGGGCTAGGAGATATGTACTGGACAATAACGCAAAAGTAGAAGAGTGGGCATGAATGTAACAAAATTTCCCATGTTTCAAAAGCAACTGAAGTTGGATGATAAATCCAGTGCACTATTTTAGTCTGGGCTCTTATCTTGGTTTCAAGACCTAGGACTGGGGAGAGGATCCAGAGAAGGGGCTATAAGGGAGGAAGAAGAGAAATGGGAGAAACAAAGAGGAAGATGTAGCTCAGTACACTATGCCTGCCTGGAAAGCGAGAAGCTCTTTATTGGTCTTGTTTCCACTTTGCCACCATTATGAGAAAATCAAGAGCTTACTAGCATCAGAAGAGACAAGATAAAATGGGGCTAGACAATGACAGGTGGGCCACAAATTTCTGAACAAAGAAAAATAAAAAAGTTTTAAGTTCCTTATGTTTGTGCCTTTTAATTATCATTCCCATGGCTATAGCTAACTTATGTTATGGTAACATAATCACTATATAGTGTAGGGGTATAGTACTTTACAGCTCAGGTCCACCTGGCCAGGGCTGGCACCTCCTACAAGGTAAGCATTGAAACCACATTTAAAAAAAAATGGCCTACAGACTTGCCTGCAGGCCACCTGGGAGGCCTTTTCTTAACTGCTCTCCATCTATCAGTCCAAGTAACAAAACGCAAACAGAACAGCTATTTACATAAATTATTGTAGCAGAATTTTTAAAAGTTTTAAAAACAGGGGCTGGGTTAATGGCTCTGAGGTTATGAGCACTGCACTGGCTGCTCTTCCAGAGGGCCCACCTTCAATTCTCTGAACCCACATGGCAGCTCACAACTGTCTATAATTCCAGTCCCAATGGTCTGATGTCATTTTCTGGCCTTCATGGGCATACCAGCATGAACATGTGGTACACATAACACCCATAAACACGTGTGTGTGTGTGTGTGTGTGTGTGTGTGTGTCTGTGTGTGTATATAGGAGGCCAGCCTTATACCTTGATGGTGCTGGAATAGCATCTGTGATGGTTAATACTAATTGACCAGTTTAAGATTTAGCTTATGACTTTTATTAAGTTTTTTTGGATTTTATTTTTAAATTCCCTTTTTTTTTTTTTTTTTTGATTTTTCTCGAGACAGGGTTTCTCTGTGTAGCCCTTGGCTGTCCTGGAACTCACTCTGTAGCCCAGGCCGGCTTTGAACTCAGAAATCCGGCTGCCTCTGCTTGCTGGGATTAAAGGCGTGCGCTGCGCCCTGCCGCCGCAGCCGCCATCACCCAGCTTTAAATTCCTTTTACTGTTTTGCTTACAAGTTTGTCTGCACCATTTGCATGTAGTGTCCACAGGGACCAGGCGAGGGTGTTGGAACATCTAGGCTGGTCTAGGTTAAAGACAGGTATGAGTAGCTCAGTCTGCCACATGGCCTTGACATAAAATTTAGCTATTCACCTTAAACTCAAATATATCACAATGATCAAAAATATCTTAAGAAAATGTTGAAAAAAATATGCTCACACTGTTTGAGATAATTTTGTATGTTCTATAATTCCTCAGCAAACTCACCCACCATAAAGATGAATTAATTCTTCCAGTGAGTTGTCAGATTAAAAATTAAAGACAAATGTACAGAAGTGTAAGGTGAGACTTCTTTTTTTTCTTAGATTTATTTATTATTATGAATAAGTACACTGTAGCTGTCTTCAGACACACCAGAAGAGGGCGTCAGATCTCATTATGGGTGGTTGTGAGTTGCTGGGATTTGAACTCAGGACCTTTGGAAGAACAGTCGATGCTCTTACCTGTTGAGCCATCTCAACAGCCAGAGACTTATTCTTTAGACCATGACAGGTGCCTAGGTTTGAAAATATAGGAGCTACCTCACAATGTTTTCTCATTTGTTCAACACAGGTTTTGAATGATTTCTACATATTAAGCAGCCATTCACGAGGTTGTGATACTTATGCTCCAGGTTTGTAAGGGTAGAAATTATTCCTGGCTCTACAACAGCTATCCCCACTCCAAAGTTTGGAGTTTCATACACCCGAAGAGAAATTTAACTAGATTGCTAAAGCTAGGCCACAATCATGCACAAGAGTGATGTACACTTTGCTAAAGTAAATTATATTTCAACACTGCAGTTTCTCGATGACAAAACCGACTTTGTGAAGGTCAAAGACGTTTAGGTCAGAAGGGAAAGGGGACCAATTCAGAGGCTAGGCAAGAACGAAAGACGTCTATGGCGGGGAGTTGGAGGCCACAAGCGCGCCATCAACGGCCCAACGTTCTCGCGACTTGGCTAACTCAGTCAACTTTTTTCCGCACCCGGGAAGCCCTTGGCTCCCAGAAAAAGACCCCAAAGACGGGAAAACACGTCCCCGAAAACTAGCACGTAATACACGAGACAGTGTGCGCAGGAGCAGAACCTGGCCACGCACTCTTCTCCGAGGATGGCGGGAGAAGAGGGTGACGGAGCACACCTGAGACCAGGAACAGAAGCTGCGGTCTACGGAGAGATAGAAAGGCCTGAACTAGGCTGGAAAGAATCCGGGCCGGCCTGGCGCGACCGCCGCAGGCGAGGCCCCGACCCTGCCCTGCGGCTGAAGGGCCTCCGAGTCCCCAAGAATCGTGGCCCACGGCTAGGTCGCCTCTGCGCTGGAACTCGACGCTTTCGGCCGCGGGGGCAGCTCCCGCCGCTCGGATCCTCTCGCCTGCAAAGCCAACAAAGCGCCTCCGGTGCTGGAAAGCCGCGCCGCAGGCCGGGCTGCCACAGGCAGAGCGCCACTGACCCGGCCGAGCGGGAGGCGGACGGACACCCAGGCCTCGCTCGTGTGCCCGAGAGCGGCAGAGGCGCCAATCACAGACTGACCTTGGAGTCGCCGTTGCACAGAGCCATCGGGACCAGCGCCGCGGCCGCAGACTGCTGGCAAGGCCTGGACGCGAGCGGCAGAGCACCGGGACCGGCTGAAGCGTGAAGCACAGCAGCAGCCCGGAACCCGGCCGGGCCCTCGGTACACAGAAGCGCGCGCTGCTCCTGCCTCCAGCTTCCGCCCGACCGCTTCTAACCGGCCCGGCCACCGAGAGGCGGAGCCATGCAAGCCCCGCCCTCGTCGTCACCGGGAGAAGAGAACGCCAAGCCTACTAGAAGCCTCAGCCTTGTCCCTAAACTGGGCAATAGAACTGGATGTGATAATTGACTTAAATAGTGTCTACATACCATCTCAAACCTCAAATCTTTGTAAATTGCAAGATACATTTAAGTAATGGATTCATTGTGTCACAATAAGAGTGGCTAAATTTTTCTAGTTTTTTTTTGTTTTATTTTGGTTTTGTTGTTGTTTTTCTAAATAAGGCCACTCTGCAGACCAGGCTAGCCTTAAAGTTTGATCCACCTGCCTCTGACTCTTAAGTGCTAAAATTAAAGGTGTGTGCCACCACCTCAGTTTTTTAACAATAAGCTGTAATTTCTCATAGAGCCTACCTTTTGAAGAAATTACTTTCTATTTATTTGACTGCCTGTTTGCTTTTTGTTTGTTCTTTTCTTTCTTTTGTAAGAATGCGTGGTAATCAGTCACCACCTTTGATCCCAGCACTCTGGAGGCTGAGGCAGGCACATCTAAGTTCTAGGCTAGACTAAAAAATAAGGAAAGAAAGTAAATAAAAGAAAAATATTCAGAGGCTCTTGCTCTATCTCTCTCAGTGAGTTCCAGGACAGCCAGGGCTAAAAGGAAGCCCTGGTCATTGAGCAGGGTGGCTGGGAAGATGACTCAACAGGTGAGAACAATCCAAACATTGAAGACCTGAGTTTAACTCCCAGCATCCACAGCAAACCCAGGTGTGGCCACATTCACCTACAAACCCAGAAATGTGGAGGGCTGAGATAAAAGACGCACATGGGCTTACTGGCCACCAGCTTAGCCTCAGGCTTAGTAAGAGACCCTATCTTAAGAGAATAAGGTGGGGGTTGATAAAACAGAAAACCCAACATCTTTTTCCATGGCCTCTGTACTTATAAACACATGTGCACATAGACCCCCCCAACAAACACACACACACACACACACACACACACACACACACACAATGAAATAAGAACTTTTGCAAGCAACAACAAAAAATGGATGATGTGAAGGAAGATGCCAGGTGTCATTGGTGTCCTAACACTTGCTAGGGCATCCCTGTGAGCTGGAGGCCAGCCAAGGCCACACATGGATTCACATTCCAAGATACCCTGGACTACAAAAATGTTAAATAATAATAATGATAATAATAATAATAATAATAATAATAATAATAATAGGAAGTAAATAAAAGAAAAATGTTCAGAGGCTCATTCTCCCACCCCCCTCACTTCCACCCCTGTTTCTGAGCTCTAAATTCCTGTCATGGGGTGATGGTTAATCTTGGCTCTCAGTTTGACTGAGTCTAGAATCAACTAAGAGGTAAGTTACTGGGTACAAGTAGAATAGATTTTCTTGAGTAAGTTATCTGTTGTCATCATGTTCCCACAATATGCAGGTACAAGAAGATCCAAGGGAAAAAGTTTTTCTGATAATGGGACTTATGTTTTGTTTTGAGTTCATTTACCTGGTCACTGCTACTAACATTCTTCTTCACTGATGAACAGTTTTCTCAGCCTTCTAATGTGGACTGCAGACCACAGTTCTCCAGGAATCCTTGAGGATCCCTCAGAGCTGGGGGATCTCAACAGGGAGGTCTGAACAGCTAGCAGGAGTGCTTAGGCTGGCCACAGTGTAGTCAGCCACTGTTTAGCAACCCAGACTATTCCAGGTAAGCCACTCTAAGAAATTGTCCTTTACTACTCTCAGTTCTAGTCTACTAAAAAGTCCTGAGTAATACACTCCATAGTGCTTGGGGTTAGACCTAGGGCAGCACACATACTAAGACAGCTCTTTGCCACTGGCCTATATCCCCAGCACTCTTTTATTTTCTATTTTTACTTGGATCTCACTAAGTTACAGAGATAGGCAGGAACTTACTTTATAGCCTAGGCTGGCCTTGACCTTGAGACCCTCTTGTCTCATTCTAAATAGCTACAGTCTCAGTCTTTTACCACCAGGTGCAACTGAACACCAAACTGCTAAGTTGTGCATTAGTCAGAGATCTGGCTACCACTGGCCTATCTGCACTGCAACCTGCACCTTACTATTTATATACTGAGACACTATCTGAAAAATCAGAAAAAAAAGAAGACAGGAAAGGAGAACTGCAGCAGGAGATAGGTGACACAGATAGGCTTTAAGATAGACTATCAAGTAATAAAAGCTGGAAATGTTAAAGAAACATTTTCAGCCATCATAACAATAGTAAGACATGAAATATCAATGGATGCTAAAATTAGAGAGTGAAAGATAAGAAGCAAATTTTACTTATACTGTCACAAAGTATCTTCCCACATAACAGTTATTACTTATTCAAGGTAAAATAACAAATTTTTCTGTCTTTGCTTGTTTTTGAGTAGGATTTTGTTAACCCTTGCTAGCTATGAACTAGACATGATCCAACTGCATTAGCCTCCCGAGTGTGTATGCTATCACATCTGACAAAAATTAGCAACTTTAGAGGTGCTTCAAGTCACAACTTACTTGAGTAATCAACATGAATATCACCAATAATACAATAAATTAGTATCATGTCTCACTTGATGGTCTAAGTAAAATGAAAAGAGTATTATTATAGTTCTGCCTAAAATTCATGAAAGAAATGGAAATCAATTAAAGACACATTCCACAAAATAACTGGCCTGTGATTGTATCCAGTTATTGATTTTTTTTTTTATGGGAACAATACCCCTAAACCTAATCATTAACGGGGATTTTTTTCTGCAGTTAAGGCTGAGTTTATTCATCAAGAACATCTTTTCTCTGTGACAGCGTATTAGTTAAAGCAGTCTAAAGGCTACCTCTACCAGGCCTGAGATAGACTGGCCCAAAGGCTAGGACTTAGAATAATCTATTCTAAAGGCTTTCTCGTTCACACCTCTGACATGGCTTTGAGAATATCTTCTGAGGGCTGGAACACGTTGACCCTCAGAGCAACTTCATCTCTCTGCAGCCTCTCTCTTACCTCTGCATCAGCTCAGAATTCCCAGGGAGAATATTCTAGGTAGAAGCTGTATAGCCTTTTCTTTTTTTCTTTCCTGTTAACATACTAAGGGTGAAATCTGGGGCTTTCATTCCCAGCCTCTGTAAGCCTTTTCTAATCTTGCCTTAGCTTGCAAACAAAATTGTTCCTCTGCCTTTTATTCATTGGGTGAATTACAATCCCAGCCAAGATTCATTTCTCATTGCTTTACAAATGTTATGGTTTATGGAGCCATGTAAGATTCCAGACAGCCAAAATAATCCTGAGCAAAAATAGCAATGATGGAGGAATTGCTATCCAAGACCTCAAGAAATATTATAGAGTCATAGTAAAAAAAAAAATGGTTCTGGGCATGGTTGTGTAGAGGCAGGTGGATCTCTGTGAGCTTGAGGCCAACCTGATCTATAAAATGAGTTCAGGATAGCCAGGCATACACAGAGAAACACTATCTAAAAAAAAAAAATTAAAAATCAAAAAATAGAACAAGTACACATAGCTACAGCCATCTGATATTTGACAAAAAAAAAAAAAAGGAAAGAATAGACCACTCTCTATCACCTTGCATAAAAACTAATTACAAATGGGTGAGAGACTGAGATCTCAAACCTGCAACACTGAAACTTCTAGGAACTTCATAGGCAGTGGCTACATGATGTATGTGTAGGAAAGGACTTCCTAATAGGACTCCACGTGTCCAAGAACTAAGGCCAACAACTGGGAACTGAAAAGCCTCATGTTTCACAGCTAATGAAACAATCAAGTAAAGGAAGGGGAAGCCTGCCACCGTGTATGGTAGAAGATAATAATATCCAGAACATACAAAGAACTCAGAAAAATCAAAGGAAAAAAAAAAGAACAAATGACTCATTTAAGAAATGGGTGTGGGATCTAAACAAGAGTTCTGAAAAAGGGGAGGGAGAGAAATATGGTTAAGAAATATTGTTCTGTTTTTAACAAAAAATCTCAATCATTCGATTTTATTAGTGAACAGATGAGACAAAAATCCATAAACATCAAATTACAGAAAGGAGCCACAAGAGGGTGGAATTAATTTTTGAAATGGAGCACAGGAAAAAAGAAACTAGAGGTCACAAGCCTGAATGTAAATCACTCCCTGTGCTTTTGAAAAATATTCTGTAAACCATAGCAATAGCTTCTTAGTATCTAGAATTTCACTGAGCTTGGCTACTGAGTTTTCTCTTGGCCAAATGCCCTGGTCTTCTAAGAACTACAAGAAGCCACAGTATACTTCTGGTTAAATTCTCCAGTAAACTAAATATAAACTTATTGGGATTTCTAGTACTTAATAAAAAGGGGAAGACAAATAAATTCTTTTACCATTTTACCCCAGATTCAAGAAAGATTCGGAACTTTGTAAAGTGAAACATAATAATCCTGACTACAAGGAAAAATAAACAAACAAAAGAAGTTAATAGATCCCAGTATGTTGTTTAAAATAGTCCAAAATAACCCAATTGCCTTTGATTATTTATAGGATGGCCTAGGTAGTTCATACCATATTGACCATGTCAGTGATTTAAAAACAAAAACAAAAAACAAACAAACACAAACACAAAATGGAGTAATCAATATTTTGGTACAAGCCACTTGGTTAATTAAATTGGCCAAGCTGATTCTTGAGGTTTATTCTAGTTAGGCAAAGGATGACTAGAAAGTTAAATATAGGATCATGTCCAGTGTCTGAGCATGCTGACTCAAGCCTAGATTTCTAGCACTTAGGAGACTAAGGCAAGGTTGCCCTGAGTTCCACACCAGCCTAGGCTACACTGTGAGGTCTCAAAACAAACAACAATAAAAAATAAAGTCAATCAGCTGATGACTGATCCACCAAACAAGTAATCCACAGTAGTAAATGACCAGAGTAGAGGCTATACTGGGCTACTTTAGAAATCTATAATTCTGGTATTCAGAAAGCAGAGGCAGGATGATCAATGAAAGTTTCCAAACATCCTGGTCAATATAATGATTTTTACGCCAGCGGGGGCTGCTAGTGAGGCTGAATCTCAATGTCCACATCTTAGTTAGGGTTTTACTGCTGTGAACAAACACCATGACCAAGGCAAGTCTTATAAGGACAACAATTAATTGGGGCTGGCTTACAGGTTCAGAGGTTCAGTCCATTATCATCCAGGTGGAAGCATGGCAGCATTCAAGCAGCCATGGTGCAGGCAGAGCTGAGAGTTCTACATCTTCATCTGAAGGCTGCTAGTGGAAAACTGGCTTCCAGGCAGCTAGGATGAAGATCTTAAAACTCATGCCCACAGTGACACACCTACCCTAACAAGGCCACACCTACTCCAACAGGGCTATACCTTCTAATAGTGCCACTCCCTGGGCCTAGCATATACAAACTGCAACAGTGCTCTTCTAAAACAGACTTCTGCTAAGATGTTAGACTAGACGCTGCCTCCATGTTAGCTGGTGAGGGAATCAGAATAAGAAAAAATAAATTATTCCAGAGGGAAAAAGTATAGAAATCCATGAAAAAAGTGAAATACATACATACATACATACATACATATATATATATATGAGTAGAAACAACATTGCACAGAGAAGCCAGCCAAACACAGCCAAAACAGCTCCCTGGCCCGAGAGGAGGCTGAGAACCTGTTTCCCAAAGCAGTCCAGAGGCTAGCCAGACGAAAGCCCTGCAGTCCTCCCCTCAGGATAAGCCCACACATGATCCTCATAGATTTGGTGAGACTGATCTCTCCTATAGACAGGTCAGCCGCAGAAAGAAATGGCATTTTGTCAGGCTAGTTCACTTAAAAGGATATATTATTTAAAAGCTAAGCTATCTGACTGATGTCCTGAGACTATAGAACCTTCATAAGTCTGGGGGCCTTAATTTGGCCTCTGGGTTAGGGAAGGCCTAGTGAGACACTTGTTCAGAGCAAGAAAGCCAGACACAAGAAAAGTGCAGACATCAGGTGTCTGGCTCAGTCTGATAAGTGCAAAGAGAGATATCATCACCCTCAGTGGAAACAAATCCCATCCGGCAAGAATTCCCTAGACATTGACAGCTACGAGCCAGAGGCCAGTGGGTAGGCCAAATTCTTCAAGACAGCCATCTATCTGTCACTCACACATAGACTGATGATAAGAGCATATGCTGATCTTACTGAAGACCTCTTTTCATGACCACACTGTCATTACAGTTTCAGGGGATCTGATGCCACCTTCTGGCCACTGAGAGCACCTGCACACACTGGGTACACACCCAGACAAGCAAACACACACAAACATACACGTAAATAAAAATTACTTTTAAAAAGAAAATGAGAGGAAGCAATAAATAATGGGTCAGTCTTCTCACAGAATCCTTAAGTAATACTGAAGAAAACGCTGGTGTGAAATAAACAGCAAACTCCATTCTGAGGAAGTCTCAGATGAAAATGAAAACACTACTTACCAGAAGAGGCCAACCTTGCAAAGTGAACTGTGGCAGAGAGCATTCAGGTGCAGGGTTCTGCAGAGGGTGGAATTTGTGACACCCATCACTGCCTACATTGGGTATGGTGATTCATGCTCTTGGAGGTAAGACAGGAGAGTAAGTTCAAGGTTACCTTCAGCTACATAGAAAATGTTATGTTGCTGGCAAGCCTCGACTACTATAAACTGCCTCTGCACAAAGTTGCAGGGGCTCGGCTGCCTGGCACAGGACTGGAGGAAAGTCTCAACTAGGTAGGTTTGCAAGAGCAGGACTTCTAGCACAGACAATCCAAAGGCCAAAAGAATTATGGTGGTTGAAGAGATAATGGGCCCCATGGCTCACAGATTTGAACTGGTTGCCAGAGAATGGCACTATTTGAAAGGATCAGATGTGACCTTGTTGTAGAAAGTGTGTCACTGGGGTTAGGCTTGAGGTTTCAAAAGCCCATTACCAGCCTAGAGTCTCCCTCTCTCTCCCTGCTGCCTGTGGATCTTGATTTAAAACTCTCAGTTACTTCTCCAGCACCATATCTCCCTGCATGCTATCATGCTTCATGCTATGATGATAATGGACTAAATCTCTAAAACTTTAAGCCAGCTCAGTCAAATGCTTTCTTTCATAAGAGTTCCCATGGTCATGATGTCTTTTCACAGCAATAGAGCAGTGACTAAGACAATGATTATTCTCAGGCCTTAAGATTTCATATAATTTGCCTTGTAATTTGGACTTACCTAAGACTTGCCATTTATTTCTTATTTCTATATATATGAGATATTTATTCTATGCCTGTCCTACAACTGTACATATTGTCTTGAGGCTAGGTCTCACTCGGTAGCCAAGGCTGATCTGCAACTCACGTTATAGGATGACAGGAATGATTCAGCATTCTGGGCTTCATAACTGAATTCTGAAAGTCTAGAGCATAGATCTCATGGGTTCAGAACTTGGGAGCAATTTCCCTCCAAATGAATGCTATATCAAGTCATTCATATATATGAGTATACCCTTTATCACCTGTTACTGAGATAAAAAATACCCCAAAAAAGCTTCTTAAGGGAGAGAGGGTTTAGTTTGGCAACAGTTCAAGGTCAGTCAATCATAACAGGAAGTCCTGAGGACGGGAACTTGAGGCATGTGGTGACAATGAATCTACAGTCAGGAAGCAGAGAAAGATGAATGCTGGGCTCCCTAAGTTTCTCCCTTTTAATTGAGCCTGGAGAATGTTTTCCCATTTCAAATAACCTAACAGGCTACTAACTTAATTAGATAATTCTTTACAGGCTTGCCTCTTTAGTAATTCTAGATTCTGTCAACTTGACAATCGATATTAACCACATTGCCCATATCTGATTTAGATAGTATGTAGATGAGGCTTTGGATTTAAAGTTGATGCCAGTAAAAGTTAAGGCATTGATGGGGTACTGGAATATAATGAGTATATTTTATACAAGGAGATCAACTGATGTGACATAAGTAGAATGATTATGTCTCCCCATATTATTCTCCTTAGTCTTAACCCCTAATATTTGAATGTGGAGCCTTTGGGAAGTGATTAGGCCATGAAATGGAGCTGTCATGAAAGGAATTAACGCCTTTATAAAAGAGAATCTAATCTGGGTCATCTCAGAACTTACAATGTAGCTCAGGCTGGTCTGTAACTGTGAATCTCTTGCCTTGGTCACTTCAGTACTGAAATTACAACATTCGAGTCACCACATCTGGATGTAGGCTTTCTTTTAGTTTAAAGGTTGTTTTGTTTCCATTTGTTTTGTATTATCACTATTCATTTAAAAACAAAATTATACACATACAAAAAACTGAGTTGGATAAAAACTAAAATTTCCACTAAAATTTTGCACTAGTAGTTTTCTCTTGTTTGTATTTTTGTTTAGTTGGATACAGAAATTTAGCATTCAGTTGATTGATAAATTAACTGGAATAAAATAAAAACAATTATCCTCTGCTGGCACTGCTCATTTCCCAACACAACTTCACGTTGCTACCTGGAACAGACAACGACCTGGAGAAAATAGCTACAGCACACTAGGTCACTCCATTTAACAACCTGGTCACAAAAGCTAACATTGCTCAACTATACTGTATACCTTTAAGAAACACAAAGCTGACTGCCCAGCAAGCTCCTGTAAAATCTCAACTGCTTGATCACCTCACCTTGTGGTTTTAGAATATAAAATGAGAATGCAAACTCGGCCCTCGACTAAGGGCTTGCAGGGACTGCCCTGGCTTTGGTGGCGTCTTTCTTCCATTCTCAATAGTGTCAGAGTGCTTATTCCAGAAAGACTCCTACAACATAACCATTAAAGAAAAAACAGCACTAGAGTTAAAGAGTAATATTTGAACAAATTATTTAAAAGACTGATAAAAGCCAGCCTGTAGTGAGATTGAGGCTATCCTGGAGTATATGAGACCCTTTCTAAAAATAAATAAATGTTGTCTAGTCAAAAAACATGTTTTTAAATTAAAAATCGAATAAATAGGCTAATAAAACTACTTACTGATTAGATTTGCATCTGCTCCATATGAGGGAATTCATGTCTGCTATTGTAAGCCTTGTAAAAAGCCCATTCCAGGAGATCAGATATCCTGGGAGGGGAAACTTACCATTGTTGTTTTGTGAAACCTCAAACTGCTCTCTATATTTATGATTATACCCATACATTAGTGCTGCTTTCAACCTTTGTCACAGAACCTTCTGTCTGCAGTGGACAGCAGTCCACACAAAGACTCAACTGACCAAAATGCTGAAATTAAGTGATGGTTAAGTGCTCAGTCCTACCTGAGACATGTATGTTAACCATTCCCTGCCACCCCACCAAGACTCACGGTACAATCTGACAGCTGGAGCATGGGGAGAAGTGCTGTGTGATACTCTTCTAGGCATTACATGGCCATTGCACTCATGAACTCATAGGACCTATGATTACCTGAACAAGATCAATCCAGTCAACATTACAACACTGATGGGAGAGGGGCCCAGAAGGCTCCAATCCTAACTCAGGAGCTGTTGGCAATTGTCGGCTGCTGGGAGAAGAGTTATTTTTCTTTGGATGTGTGGCTGCTGGTAGGTTGCCCATGCTCCAGTGGTTAGCCTCAAGGACACACAAATGCAGGTAACCACTAATTGGACTCAGTCGACTCTAAAAAAAAAGAAGATGATATAAAAGTTGGAGAGAATTGTAGTTTGGAAATTGAGAGGAAGAATTTGGATTGGATATGATCAAGATACATTGTATACATATAAAGAATTTTTGAAGAATTAGAAAAAAAAGTTAGAATATATTCATTGTTTGACCCTAGCACTTGGGAGATCAGTCTGGACTACATAGTTAGAACATGTCTTAAAATAAAACTCCATTGATGTTGTATCCATAAAAATCAATGGCTTTACACAATAAATAAGAACAATTATAATATCTACTGAGATTGATCTATAAACATCTTATTTGTATTTCAAGGATACTAATTCTGGGGATAGGGTTAGACCTAATACCAAAGGTCACATATTATATGAGTTACTCATATACTTCTTCAAATGACATACATATAATCAGGGAAAATACTAGGAACTGTAGCGAATGAGGAGGAGAGAGGTTGGTACAACTGTAAAGGTATAATAACAAACAGCAATAGCACTTAAAAGTTTAACACAGAACATGCACCTGTACTTGAGAGCGCGCACACACACATGTGTGGGTGCACATACAAGGGAGTTCAAAAGTGAGATCTAAATAAGGCTGGCAATTACTAGTCTAGATGCTACTTTACAGGAGTCTACTTCCTAAGTTTGTCATATTAAAGTTAATGTAACTTGTTACACAACTTAATGAAATTGCTTGCCTACTCGGTGAATTCCAACGAAAAATATAGTCTCAAAATGGGGATGGGGAATTGACAACACCTGAGGAATAACACCCAAGGTTGTCTTCTGGTCTTCATATGCACATGTACTCATGTGCATGTTCACACATAAGTGAACCCAACCCCAACACAGGATCATCAATGTAAAAGGTCTGGGTTTAACTCCGTGGTTTTGCCTAGTATGTGTGGGGCTCGAGGTTCAATCTCAAAGTAAAGGGGAAAAAAACAAAAACAAATGCAAACTCATTAATTTTTTTCCTCAAATATAGAAACCAAAAACCCTACTGATTTCATACTTTTTGTCTTAGTCAATGTTCTATTACTATGAAGACACATCATGACCACAGGAATTTTTACAAAGGGAAGCATTTAGTTGTGCTTACTTACAGTATCAGAGCTTTAGTCCATTATCATCATGGCAGGTAGCGTGGCGGCACACAGGAAGACATGGTGCTAAAGAAGGAGGTGAGAGTTCTATATCCAGATCCATAGGCAGCAGGAAGAGAGAGACAGAGAGCTACTTGGGCTTGCCCTTGGCTTTGTTTCTGGAACCCCAGTGACACACTTCCTCCAACAAGGTGATACCTACCCCAACAAAGCCACACTTCCTAATCCTAAATAGTGCCACTTCTTGATGACTAAGTATTCATATATTTGAGCACATGGGGGCATTTTTATTCCAACCAACATAGTCTTGTAGGTTACTTCCTAAAAGCCTTGCAAAGCTAAAAATGGATGTGATAAACTTTATTCTGTATTCATTGACATTGAGCCTTTTTCAGGAATGACAACACATGCCTATAATGCTAGGATTTGGGAAGTGGCAGCAGGAACCCTGGGGGTTCAAAATGACCATAACAAGTACATGTCAAGCTGAAGGCTGCCATAGGCTACGTGAGATCCCCTCTCAAAAAAAAAAAAGGCAGCAACATAAAGGACAGCTAGGCAAGATAGTCCATCCCTTAACCTCAGCACTCAGGAGTCAGAGGCAGGTGAATAATCTCTATGAGATCAAGTACAGGTCTACAAGGTGAGTTCTAAGCCAGTTAGGATCATACAGTAAGACCCTGTTGAAAACATAAATTGAGACTTTTGATCTCACTTACATAACACTATAAACTGTTTTCTGCTCCAATTTTTGAGACAACACCTTGCTATATAGCCATGGATGGCCAGGAACTTCATTTATAGACAAGTCTGGAATACAAGCATGCACCACCACAACCATCTCTGGTCTTCTCTTTGAACAACGATTAGAAGACTTCATGGTCACTGTTTTCTTTCATTTAAATATATCAAACTAGGTGTGGTGGGTCATTTATACACTCCTAGGGCTCTAGATGTCAAGGCAGGAGTACGGCCGTAAGTTTGAGAACAGCCTGGGTACATATGCTAGCTTATGTAAGCCAGGACCCAGTATCAATACAGTGAAAATGAAAAACAAAAAATAATAATAAGCAAAGTCTCAAATTTCTGTGCCCATACAAGGGCTGGAGACAAGGGGGAGGAGGGAGGAAAAGGAAGGAGACAGGGAGAATGAGAATACGAGCAGTCAGCTAAGTGGTTAATAAGCTGTAGAAATCAGAAAAATTCGAAGGCAGCAAACGCACAGGGGAATTTAAAGCACTTTTTTTTTTAATGAAGAAAGCATGTGCTACTGCACTTGAAATGGCCTCTGAAGAGAGACCAATTATGAATCCAATAAAGTTCTTGAAAACTTGTTTCTTTGGTATCACTGAAATACTAAATCTAGTATCTCAACATTTCAAGCTCCAAGATTCACCAAAACCCGAAGAAGGAAGGTCACTTAAAATGCATAATCCTGGAAGACAAGAAAGGAGAAAGGTGGTTTCGAGAAGTTTCCATGGGCATAAAAATAAGATGCAGCGGATTGAAATTTACCTCCTTCACTATGTGTGTCTAGCGCTCCCCTACCTTTCTTTCTTCACATCGGGGAAAATGGACAGCCTTATTCGTTATGTGTATTAGGTATGAGTGTTTCCATTTAGTCGAGCACAAAGAACAGACCAAAGCTTAGTAACCTTTCTGGCAGGTTCACAAAGCAGCAGCATTATGCAACTACAAGCCAGGAAGTTACGTACTGAAATAAATAAACACAAAACTCTCCTACAGCCACTGCAGCCTCTGACCATGCGCAATACTATTACCAAGATCGAGGCCAGTCCAGAAAACCCGCGCTCACGTGGCGACGAGGGCCCAATGGCCGAGGCACACGAGTTCCACGCAGACGCATGCGCAAACGGAACCCGGGTAGTTAAGACGCTCCATCCCGGACGCTCGGTACGCTGGCGTTATTCCTCCCTCGGGGTCAGAATCGAGGGAATTTATGGTTCCTAGCAAACGTTGTTTGCGGTCGCCGCCTCCGGAGCTTGTTCTGATTCGCTGGCATCCTCGGGAGGCACGGAACCCATTTTGGCAAGGAACCACTTCCCGAAGCGCGAGGCAGGAAGTTATCCTTTACCTCTGGTGTCCGCTGTGGAAGAGTGCGGGCTGCAGTGTCAGCAGAGACCTAGTGGCGGGCAGGCGGGCAGACGGGCGGGCGAGTCCCGCTGCAGTTAAGAGCTAGACTCCATCGCAGCGCCACGGCACGCTCCGCCAGCCTCGAGCCCGGTACGGCTACACGGGGAGTTCTTCCCAGCGCCCTGAAGTCTCTCCAGTGGGCAGCGACCCAGGCTTCGCCTGGGCCACCTGCCGGGGATCTGGCTCCCTGCTGCAAAACAGCGACCAATCTCTCCGCGTCTGCCCTCCCGGCGTTGAACCACCGTGACCCTGGTCCGGAGAGGCTGCCTTGGACCTGGGACTAGACTGATCCAAACGCCAGCCCCAGGCCCCTACACACCGGGCTCTGCGTCGTCTCTGATATGTCACCGACCATCTCCCACAAGGACAGCAGTCGGCAGCGACGGCCAGGCATGTTCAGCCACGCTCTGGATATGAAGAGTGGCCCGCTGCCACCGGGAGGCTGGGATGACAGTCGTCGAGACTCGGTGGGCGGGGAAGGGGACCGGGAAGTTCTTCTTGGGGATGTCGGCCCCGGTGACTTCCCAAAAGCCCCGCGGAGCTATAGAGCCGAACTAAGTAGCATTTTGTTGCTACTATTTCTTTACGTGCTTCAGGGCATTCCCTTAGGCCTAGCGGGGAGCATCCCCCTCATTTTGCAGAGCAAAAATGTTAGCTATACAGATCAGGCTTTCTTCAGTTTTGTCTTCTGGCCATTCAGTCTTAAGTTGCTCTGGGCTCCCTTGGTTGATGCCGTCTACTTCAAGAACTTCGGTCGTCGAAAGTCCTGGCTTGTCCCTACTCAGTATACACTAGGAATCTTCATGATATATTTATCCACTCAGGTGGACCATCTGCTCGGAAATATTGATGGCAGAACACCGGATGTGGTTGCTCTCACTGTGACATTCTTCTTGTTTGAATTCCTGGCCGCTACACAGGACATCGCTGTGGACGGTTGGGCATTAACTATGTTATCCCGGGAAAACGTGGGCTATGCTTCAACATGCAATTCTGTGGGCCAAACAGCTGGCTACTTTTTGGGCAATGTTTTGTTTTTGGCTCTTGAATCTGCTGACTTTTGTAACAAATATTTGCGGTTTCAGCCTCAACCCAGGGGAATCGTTACCCTTTCAGGTAGTGTACTTAAAACTATTATACTGTTAGGTTTATTTTATGCCTATGAATACTTTTGACTAAACATCAGATGGGAGCTCTCATTTGCTTGTATATATTTTTTACTTTTAATGATGCACAAGATATTTTACTTCATTTCCCTTTCAGATTAACACAGTGTTGGATTCCATTATGAGATTTTCGTACTTTGCTCACAATCACTTCCATAACACAGCCTTGTTCTCTCCATCTCCCTCCTAGTCTTCTTCCTTTAAAACAGTTCACACACATTGTTTTCCTTCTAGATTCTTTGTAGGAGAGAAAAGCATGTGACATTTGTCCTTCAGCTTTTGGATTATTTCTGAATTCTGTTTTACAGGATTTTTTAAAGGCTCTATATATCCGACTTGAGACTCGGTCTTGTTTCGCCCTCCTGCTGCCCCGCCCCTTCCCCCCCACCCCCCAGTGCTGATATTACAAGCATGTGCCACTACAGCTGGCTTTTTAAATTTTTACTGGGAATTTATATGATAGATACCTAAGTATGTTTTGTTTTATTAAAATGTGCTTCTTTCAAGTATTCCTCATGCCAGCCCATTTACACAGCCACACTGATCAGCACTCTTTAGTGATTAGGTAAAAGCAACCAATAGAATAACAAAATTTCTGAGTTAAAGATCCATGGACATTTGCCTGACACATAACTATACATTTAGAAAATGTGAATCATATGTTTCACATTTTTCTTTCGTCTTTTGGTGAATTGAGATTTCTAGTTTCTTACTTTCCAATCTTTTTCCACCTTTATTTCACAAGTAGTCCCCATTTAGCCATCTGCTGAATGGGAAGGGTAATTAATCTAAGCATTCTGGAATTGGCTAAGTGGCAGGATTCTGAGAACTTCCTGCAAATGTAGACTGTCTGTGCAAAGTAGGAACAGTAGGATGAACATAGCAGAGGCCCAGAGTAGAGATAACAGTTGACTTTATTAGTAGCTAAACCTTTATGTAAGCTTGTGTGTGTGGTTTTTTTCTTTTTATTATTTATTTTGGTATAACTGGAATTTGAACTTTGTTCTCCAGAGGATTCTAAAATAGCTTACTTTACTTTTTTTCTATCCATAATAGACTTCTGATTTAGTTTAAAACATTTTGAGTTAAAGGGTTTTTAATTTTAATGCTTACACATAACCACATTTCTAGTTTTGAGGTTTCTGTAATTTGGAAATAATATAACTATTCTGTGTATTCTGTTTCTTTTTGTATGTTCCTGGTTCTGGGAAATGAACCTAGTACTCCTACATAAAAGGGAAGCTGTCTTCTACTGTGCTAAGTCTCAATCCCATTAACCAGTGGAAGGTTTTTTTCCACTCTCAGTTCTAGGAATCTATTATTGACCTTTGTCTAGCCCTTAGTTTTCAACAGGAGTCTAGACTGGTCGTAGACTTCCATTCTCTAAGGATCCATGTAGTTAATTATGCTCAGCACATTGCCCAGTTTAACTACCTAGTGGTTCTGAGGAATTTAAAGATTGTGGAATCATAAGAAGGAAATACCATTGCTTAGGTAGTTAAGAAGAAGATAAAAACACTACCTAGAAAATCTGTGTATTGGAAACTATAACTTGAAACAAAGAAAACCATCAAGGGTTTGAGAACTGCCTCTGCTGGGAAGAGGTCTTGTTGCTCTTAAGAGGTCTTAAGTTTGGTTCCCAGCATGCATATGCTGGCTTACAACCCTCTGTAACCATAGTTTTAGGGATTTAGTACCCTCTTCTGACCTCCACAGACACCAGGAATGCAGAGCGCATGTACTTACATTCAGGCAAAATACTAATACACATGAAAGTAAAGAAACCTTTTAAAAACATTGTAATTCTGTAGTTAATTACGGATACTATAGAAGGAATATACTGAGAAAGAACAGTTAGGACATTTAGAATGCAGTGCTCTGTAGACAGCAAATTGAGACCAGGAATGATGGGATAAGATAAAATCTCGAGGAAACCAAACCTTGATTACATTGACTGGCTTTTTCATAGCTTCAAAACAGTTCTGAACCTTTTCTCGTATTTCATTTGTTTTCCAAGAACCTGTAGAGGCCAAGCGAGACCCTTAAACAGCAAGGGATGAGTAGTGGACAGGACAGAAGGGCTATGGATCCGTTTCTTCCTTTTCTATGACGAGAAGACAGCTGTGAAGAAGCTACTTAAAGTTAGGTGGACTTGAAGTTAGTTGTCTGTAGCTTTCAAGCTGATATTTTGCCTGTAGTTGGTAAGAAGTTAGGGAACGCCTCAGGAAAACCTTACGCTCTAACTATGTGCTGATTGGGTGAGCCTTTTGTTTTTTAAATGAGACAAATATAACATTGTGATTCCCCAAGTATCTGAAGGCATCACCCACTTTTAGAATGCCTTATTCCTAGTAATGATAGGTTAAAGTTTTAATCTTTTAACTGACCTAGACTGAGCCACCGTGTGGATTCTGGGAACTAAACATGAGTCCTCTGGAAGAACCGCCAGTACTCTTAAATTGCTTAGCCACCTTTCCAGCCCCCCGTGTGACTTTTAAATTTGCTTTAAAATAAGTATGCATATAGACAAGAGACAATCAGAGAAAAAGAAGGTATATTTCTTTGCAAAAAAAAAAAAAACTGTAATGGATCTAAATCATATATGTACTAGTAAAGCACTACTTATAAGATAATCATTTTGAATAGGGAAAAAAGCAGACCAATATCTCCTTAATGATAAATTTGACTTGTAGTATTCATTAACTTTTTATCTAACAAATGCTTTTTAGAATTTAAGCAAGCCTAATTGGTTCATTACTAAATAGGTAAGTTATTCTTTTTTGTTTGTTTGTTTTTCTAATACTGGCTGTAATGCATCCTTTAGCACTCATGTGAGGCTTAAAGTATTGCACTGGGAGATAGCTCAGCACCTGAAAAGTGCCTGCATCTCAAGCCCAAGACCTGATTTCAATTCTGGAACCCACAGTGGAAGGAGGGAACCTACTCCCAAAACAATAATAAACAAAATATTACCTTTCCTTCAGTTAGATGGGGAGAAGTTAGGTGACCATTGATGGGTGGTAAAGTTTTTTTTACTACTAGGGATTAAAAATCGAACTTATGGTAGTAATTTGAAATTATACTTATGCTAAAAATTCACTCAACTACACCAAAAATTCAAGTTTACAGTTTAATATTTTAAGAGTAAAATTTATCTTAGAAAATTTAAAACATGGGTTTGTTTTGGTTTGGTTTTGGTTTTACCTTAAAACTCAACTTTTGGGTTTGAGAGATGAGTCAAAAGTTCAGGGTCCAATACTGCTCTTGCAGAGTACTAAAGTTACAGTCTCAGTACCCATGTTGGATTGTCCACAGACACCTGTAATTCCAGCTTCTGGAGATCTGGTGTCTGTGGCTGGCCTAGGCCTCTGCACAAACATACATACACCCACTCACCCTTACACCTAATTAAAAGTAAACTTTAAAACATTGTCAACTTTTTGGGGAGGTGCTAGAGAGATAGGTCAGCAGCTCACTTGTTTATTACTCTTCGAGAAGACTCTAATTAACTGCCTTTAACTCCTGGGAATCCAACAGACTCATTTGGTCTCTACAGGTACCTGCACACACATTCTATACATTCAAAAGACACACCCACATGCACATAGGTAAAATTGAGCTTTTTAGGTAAGTAATGTTCAACATGAATAATATGAACCCTTTAAATGTATTCCTCTTTTTACCTCCAAAGAAATCAGGTAATGAGCATGGTGAGTCTTTGAATATAAGCAAATATAGAAAGTTAGACCTTATCCTCAAATGTTAGTAACAAATGAAGCAGTAGATTCAGGGAAAATTAAAAACCAGAGACCCACCCCTCAGAAATAAGGTTGTAAAGACTTTTTTTCTTTGTAACACAAAGCAAAGGGAAGAAGGCACTGGCTGCTGTTTTTACCAAGTAGTATCTGGAAAATGCTTTGGTATGAAAGGACCTTCTACACAGTATGCAGTGTACTTGAAAAATAATTTATTTGAAGTATATTCTGAAATTCACTTTGGTCTTACGGGATGCGGAGGGTTGAAGCCAGGACTCCCCGTGGGTAAAGTGTACCATGCAACTAAGCACTGTACTACTAGCATCTAAATTTACCAATGAACAAATTGTAGGACCTACTGATTATAAGAAGTGTCCTATTTTCACTTTTAGTGTGTTCATAGGAAACACTTGGTTGACAAAATAAAGATGACCATTTATTCCTAGAGAATTAAAAACACAAAATCTGAAACGCCTGATTTTACTTATCCTTTTGGACACAATTGTATATGTAATTTCTTTGCAATCATCTTAAATTGTCTTGGTTTCGAAAGTTTTATTTCTTACTCCTAGCACACTCTTGAAAGTTTGTCTTGTTATGTTTTTAATTTTTATTAACTTTTTTTTTTTGACAAGTTGTCTCCTCTCCTTCCTTCCTTTTCCTTCCTCCCTCTTACCTTCTCTTTTTCTCTGTAGCTCTGCCTGACCTGCAGTTCGCTGTGTAGACCAGACTGGCCTCAAACTCACAGATTGCCTCCCAGGTACATGGATTAAAGGTGTGCACCGTTTGTTGCCAATACTTTTATATATTTAAGTTTCATATGTTTTTAAATTTTTTATTTAATGTATGTATGTATGCGAGAGAGAGAAAGAGAGGGAGAGAGAGAGTGTGTGTGTGTAAGTCAGAGTCTAGTCCCAGGCCTGGCTTTTTAAAACCAAAGTAAACATGGACTCATAGGAGATTGCAAAGAAAAGTTCAAAGCAGTCTTTTCTTCAGCTTTCACTTGCCTGCATCATGCATATTTATGGAATAATATTAAAATATTGCCTTAATATATTAAGTCAAGCAAGATGGTTCTGTGCCTCAGGATGCCTGAGGACCAAAGTTTCAATCTCTGTGACCCACATGATGGAGGAAGAAAGCTGACTTCCACAAGTAGTTCTCTGTCCACCACATACATACATATATGTACCTGCACATAAATAAGTAAATATCAAACCAGAAACTGATGTGGATATAAGCTATAGACTTTATTCAGATATCACTAGTTAAACATGGATGGGCGTATGTGTGATTGTGTGTATGTGTGTGTGTGTGTGTGTGTGTGTGTGTGTTTCCATGCAGTTTTACTCCTTGTACATATAGCCCTTTATAACTAGTATGACAATCATAGCTGATTGTTAGCTAGAAGCTGGCCTTGCTTTTGATTTTATAACTGTTCCATGAGAAATGCTACCTAGATGACATTTTGTACAGTATATTTCGTTTGGAAAATGGCCCTCTTCAGTCAGAGGAGCCATCATTGTATCCTAGTGGTTGCAGGCATTAGCATGATTTGTTTCTTGTTAGCTTTTATCTAGTAATATGTGTATGCTGTGTGTGTATCAGTCAGGGCACTTGTGCCACAGTATGCATGTGGGTCAGAAGACAACTTTCAGGTATTGGTTCTCTACTTCCACAGTGGGATCTTGGGATGAAACTTAGAGTATCAGGTTTGTGTGGTAAGCACTGTCACCTGCTGGACCACCTTACTGTTCTCTGTTCCTTTACAGTAATGTGAAATATTTCATTTATTAAACAAGTATTTTAGCACACATCCAATGGAGGATTCTGTGTACTTTCCAGTTTGGGGCTTTTCCTGTCTGAAAACGAGTCTTGATTCCTATGATAAATGCTGAGCCTTTGCAAATCTACTTTCAGTTTTGAAAGGCCTTACTATGGTATTTTCTAGCACAGATGGACATTTTGTTTTGGTTGGGGCAAAGTGTTAGTCTGTGGGCCAGGCTAGCGCTACATTCAGTCTTCCACTAGCCTCTCCAGTGCTGGCATTACAGGTGTGCACCACCATGTGGGACTGCTTGTGCATTTTATGTTTGTACTAACCCCCAGGAAATAACTCATTCTCCTTCTATGCTTGCTGTTGTTGCTGTTTTTCATTTTAGTTGGTCTCGTAGTTTTACAGAATAATATGAATTATAAAGGAGTATTGGAACCTGATGTTGTATTTTAATTTTTGAGACAAGGTTTTATGCAGCCATGGATAGTCTGGAAGTCGCTGTGTAGACCAAGCTGGCCTCAAGTTAAGAAAGACCCCTCTGCCTCTGCCTCTGCCTTCGCCTCCGCCTCCGCCTCCCACATGTTGGAATTAAAAGTGTGTGTTATCATGCCTGATCTCAATATTTCCTACTAAGTGATTTCCCTAAAAAACTGATGTTGGAGAATGTCAATAGTGTGAAGTACTGGCCTCTCTAAAAATACACTATGAACTCTAAATGAAAATGTATAAAATTAATTCTTTAAAACATTTTAAAATTGATATTTGTTTGTGTGTATGCACCTCTATCTGTGTGCCTGTGGGGAGAGAGAAGACAACTTTTTAGAGTTAGATGGCTTTTCCCTTTATGTGGTTCCCAGAGGTAGGACTCAGGTAGTCAGGCTCATAAAGAAAGTACCTTTCCCAAGGCCCTCAACCTTGAGTTTCAAATGAGTTGTACTGCTTTTCTCTTGAGTTTATAATGAACACTAGGGTGCTACCCTTTGTAGAAATTATGTGTGTGTGTGTGTGTGTGTGTGTGTGTGTGTGTGTGTGTGTTTCCGAGACGGCGTTTTTCTGCATGATACTGGCTATACTAGAATTTGCTCTGTAGTTCAGGCTGGCCTGGAACTCAGAGATCCAGCCTGCCTCTGCTTCCCAAGTGTTGGAATTAAAGGTGCATGTACCACTACTTGGCTAGCCTTTACACTTTTATTCATCAGTAGTGAATTGCTACATGCTCTTAATTTCTGCATATATGAGTGCATTAGGCAAGTTTTTGTAGGCCCTTCAGAATATGTAGTCAAAACTCATGCTTGTGAAAGTTTGACATGAGCTTTGTCATCTTGGTCTTGCATCAGTATATAGACAGTCATCTTAATAGAGCTGGTGGCAAATATACATTAGTGATTGTTACACTATGCTATGGACGTGATGTTAATAAACAGTAGGCACATGGTCAATGTGTTTAATGGTTACGCTTGTAGCAGTGACTAAGCCTTTCTTTCTGAGCTGTTGGCTTTTCCCACTGCTGTATGTGTGAGGTGCAGAGACTCTCTGAATTCTGGCTCTGTGAGTGTCCCATTGTGACTACTTCCTACTGTTCATGCTGTTCTTTTTCCCTTAAAGCACAAGGAAATCTGAAGTAGTTCTACCTGTGCATATTACAGAATCTTGTTTAATTTATTAACATCTTTCTCTTGGCAATGGAATAAAGGAATTTAAATTTTAGATCTTCATCTTCCATTAAAATTGTTAAGATGTACTAAGCAAATTGTTTTTCCTTGCATTTTTTTCCTAGAGAAATGAAGCTCCTAAAATATAGCTGGAGCATCTTTATTTTTCATTCAACTCTTACCAAAAGACTTTTAATTGGACTTTCTTTTGGCAGCCCTTATAAACCACCAACAAATGCTTTCTTAATGAAAATACTGGTATAATGAAACTCTCTAAAAACAATCATTTATCTCATTTTAGGATTCATTTGTATTATTTTTAATCGTGTATGTGGGGTGGGTGCATATGAGTACAAGTGTCTTCAGAGGCCAGAGACACACTGGAGCTAGAGTTACAGGCCACCAGGTTGTGAGTACTGGGAACACTTTGAGACAGATGTGTTTGGGTCTGAATGAAGGGGAATGGGCAATTCCAAAGCCAGTTTCTCAGTGAGCTCAAACAGCTTATCATATGATGTGTGTTATGGAGGAGGCATGTGCAAAAATGCTGTGCACATTTATATTATATAGTATGTGCTCTGTTACTGTCCATTCTAGCCGTGATGAAGACTCTTCTAGGTCATTATTTTCTCCCACCAATACATCTGTTAAAGCTTCTTTAGTGAAACAATACAGACAATGTACCCTTTGTCATTTACAGATACTGCAAGGAGGTTAATGTTGAAGAGATGAACATGCTAAAATGTTTAGAAATAGAAAATGAAATATCTGAGCCGGCAAAAAGAGTGCTTGCCATGCAGTTGGTACTTACCATGCAAGCCTGGCCATCTGAGTTCAGTTCATAGAACCCACAGTAGAGGCAGACTTCCCAAAGTTGGTCTTTGACCTCTTCATGAACTTGCATCTGCACTCTCATACACACACTGGAGGGACTTGAGGGAAATCTGATATAAATGATTGTGTGATTGACTTGGGAAGGGGTATTTAGTTTTATTTTAAAACAGGGCTACATCTACCCAAGGGTAACTTTAAACTCACTGTCTAGCGAAGCTCCTGGCTATATCTCCCAAGTGCTAGAATTAGAGACGTGTTCCAGCACACCTGGCAAGTTTTCTTTTTTGAGACAGAGTCTTGCTCTATATTTCAGACTGGCCTTGAATTAACTTTGTAGCTCAGGCTAGCCTCAAACACACTTGCCTCAGTTTCCTGAGTGCTGGGGTTACAGGTGTGCACCACCATGCTTGGTTCGATCATGCATTCTTTATCATCTGAATTGTCATTAGCATGAGAAATGCTCGGATATGTAAGTGTAACTAATGGCCCTTGTGGCCTATGGAAAACATCTTTCCCCTCCCTACTTCTTTCTCTGTGTAAAGTGACAAGATAGGCATACAAAATTTAATTACGTCTGTAACCCCACCTCCCACCCCAGATATGCATTAGTCAGTTTTGAGTCTCAATGCTTAACAGAGTCAGAACTCTTTCATTCATTGGCTAAGCTTCAAACCTAAAGTTTATAGCATAATCTTAGGTTGAGAAAAGTTGTATTTTATTTAGTTAATTTTCAAAAATTAATTATAAACTAAAACACTCTTAATTTCAGATTTTCTGTGTTTCTGGGGAACTGTATTTTTAATAACAACAACATTAGTAGCCCTTCTGAAGAAAGAAAACAGAGAAGCGTCGATAGTAAAAGAAGAGACACAAGGGATCACAGACACTTACAAGCTGCTGTTCTCAATTATAAAAATGCCAGCAGTTCTGGCATTCTGTCTTCTGATTCTAACTTCAAAGGTAAGAGATGTTTCAACAGATTGATCATTACCATGGGATACTTTCAGTCTTCTCATAAGCCCTTTTCTAATAGCATAGAATTTAACCATGCAATGCAATATTTTCTGCTTACTAAATATATTTTTAAAGTGATACTATCAAGTATCACTTCTAAGTAAGCTTTACGTCTTGGAACCTTGAAGAGTTATGTCCGGGTGAAGCTACTGTTCCAAGTAGTATTGGTTGGAAGGAGAAGGATCACCATGAAGCTCTCTACTGTTGTAAGTGACATGTCCTTAGTACTGGGTATGAGAGTGTGCCTTACAAAGATGAGGAAGTGTATGAGTATTTATTTAAAAACCTGTTGAATTCTATTTTAAAATACTGAAAGAAAATCTACTACAAGACAAATGAGATTACTGGTGACTTATATTCTTCATTAAGATGACTTTGCTTAACTGGGTGGTGGTAGCATACACCTTTAATCCTTTGGGAGGCAGAGGCAGGCAGATCTCTATGAGTTTGAGGCCAGCCAGGATTACAGAGCAATTTCTAGGACAGCCAGTGCTACAGAGAGAAACACTGTCTTGAAAAAAAACAAGAAAAGTCAACAAGTGTATTTGTCATAATAGGCTGTAGCCTATTCCCAGCATCTGTACTTTTACAGTGTTTTCTTTTGAAATCCATCTATGTGAACACTCTACAGCCCTTTCATTTTAATAAGGTCTTCTCTTTAATAATGGAAAAGTAAAGTTAGAAGACAGGTTCATGGAGGATAACATATTCAGTCATGTCATTTAGAAATGAACATTTTTGGGCATGTTCCTTTGTTTTGTATTGTTTTTTAGATATGGTCTCACTATCTAAACTAGACAAGCCCTTGCTTGTCTAGAACTCAACGTATAGACTAGGCTAGACTTGAACTCACAGAGATCTTGCTGCTTCTCTGCCTTTGAAGCGGTAGTTTATTGTTTTTTAACTCCTTCCTTTTCTTTGTTATGCATGTATTTATACATATATTTTCATATATATTTATATATAAGGTTTAAAAGTGGAATTGAATTATACTGTATATAATTTTGTAGTTATTTTGTCCTATTGCAAACAATTCCTGCATCATTCCATATTTTTAGGTATGTTACATTAAGTACTATTACACTAATAGTAATAGTGTATATGTTTGTCTTTTTTTGTTTTTGTTTTTGTTTTTTGCGACAGAGTCTAATTTTGTAGCCCTGGCTGTCCTGGAACTCACTCTGAAGACCAGGCTGGCCTCAAACTCACAGAAATCCACCTGCCTCTGCCTCCCAAGTGCTGGAACTAAAGGTATGTACCACTACAGCAAGCTGCTGTGGGTTTTGAAGGAGACAATATCATGTAGCTCAGGGCCTGTCTTCAAACTTAGTATGTAGCTGCTGATGACACTGAAGATTTTTAAAAAGATTTGTTTATTTTTTTTTTATGTTATGTGTGTGTTTTGCCTGCATGTATGCCTATGTACCACATGTATGCCACACTTGTGGAGGCAAGAAGAGGATGTTGGATCCTCTGGAGCTGAAGATGGTCGTGAGTTGCCATTGGGTGCTGAGAACTGAATCCTGGAAGAGAAGCCAGGGCTCTTAGCGCAGTCAGCCTTCTTACAAGCTTGTGAGCTCTCGCACTCCCTACCTCCATCCCCTGAGTGTCAGTTAGGACTGTGGTATTTTCCCTGTCTAATTTATGATGTCGTTTATAGTGACTACTGTTTGCTCATCTCATTACTCTAAATTCCGTTTTATAATTCTGCCAGTAGTTATTTTTCAAAGTTATTTAGATTGTTGTGGTTTATTATGAATAGTAATCCTATAATATTCATGAAGATGATTTTTTGTGAAGATATATGCTTATTACTGTTGGGTAAATATTGAGAAATTAAATAAATAGGTAATAAGAATTACATAGTATATACTTCTAGGCAGGCTTTTTTTTTTTTTTTTGTCTCTGTTAGGATATTAAGGTGAAGCTATAGAGACCTGTCTCTCTACTTCTACCTGTAACAACCTGAGAAGTTAATTTTTTTTAAAACATTTTTATTTATTATTAGGAATTTCACAAAATGCACCATGGTCACATTCATTTTCGAGTTCTCCCAGGTCTGCCCGGCTATCCTTATGACCTCCCCTCTACAAAGACTCCACAAAGAGAAGAAAGAGAGGAGGAGGAGGACAAGATAGGGGAAGGAGGGGGAGGAGGAAGAAAAGAAAGGAGGAGGAGGTGAAGAAGACATTCTGTGTGTGTGTGTGTGTGTGTGTGTGTGTGTGTGTGTGTGTGTGTCTGTATATACACATGCACATATAAATATATTTTCCTTTTTACAAATTTAAAGACAAAACACGACTTTGAATATTCAAACAGCCAGTAAGAAAATGAAAGATGCTCCACTTCCTAACCATCTGGCAAATGCAAATTATAAATACAAGCAGATACCTAACTGGACTTGAGGCTCACTCAACAGTAGGGAATTCACGTGTGATAGTAAAGACCTAGATAACTAACTATGAATGGAGAGATCATATAGACCTGAGACCTGAGGGGAAAACCTATGTGTATGTATGAATGTCTGTTCATGTGGAGAACACAGGGACCAGAAAGAGGACATCAAATCTCTTGGAGCCGATGCTACAGGTTGTTGTGAACTGCATAATATGGGTGCTAGGAATGAACTCAGGTCCTCTGGAAGAACAGCCCCTAAATATGTGTGTGTGTGTTTTGTTTGTTTGTTTGTTTTTTGAGACAGGGTTTCTCTGTGTAGCCCTGGCTGTCCTGGAACTCACTCAGTTGAGCAGACTGGCCTTGAACTCAGAAATCCACCTGCCTCTGCCTCCTAAGTGCTAGGATCAAAGGTGTGCACTACCACTGCCCAGCTACTACGACAGCTCTTAGAAAGAACTTAATTGGGGCTGACTTAAAGGTGGAAAGATTTAGTCGTTTATCATCATGGCATAAAGAATGGTACTTGCTGTGAGACATCATGCTAGAGAAGGAGCCAAGACTTCTACATCTTGATCGGTGGGAAGCATGAAGAGATATACTGGGCCTGCCTTGAGCATTTGAAACCTCAAAGCCTATGCCCAGTGACACAGTCCTCCAAAAAGGCTACCTACTCCTCCAAAGCCACACTCCCTAACAGTGGCAATCCTTAAGAGCCTATGGGGCATTTTCATTCAAACTACCACACTAACCATAGCTTATGTCTTAGTTTTACCCATTGTTCAGAAAATGGTCTTTCTCATTTCATGCTTCCTGGCTGTTATCCAATTCAGGAGCCTCTTGAGCATGTTATAGGTTAAAGTTTGACCACAACTTTGATATTTGTTTGTTTGTTTGTTTGTTTGTTTGTTTCTAAGAATACAGACCTGTTTAGAGGGAGGCATGGTGGCTCATATGTCTAATCTCAGCGTCCAGGAGGTTGAGGCAGAAGGATTGCTTCGAGTACAATGTCTATGAGGCCATCCTGGATTACACAGTTCCAGGTCAACCTGTGCTACAAGAGAGACTCTATTTAAAAACAAATAGCCAAATAAAACCAAAACCCCACCAAACAAAAACTAAAGACCAGATTTCTCTAGAATGACCTGTTTACATTTCAATTTAGATTATGTTATATTCAGCTTATAAGTAGGCTGGTAGATGTATCACAGAAGTGATAGTTCATTGTCTTCAGGGAACTATATGGGATCCACATAATGGCGTTATCCCCTATTGTTTTCTATACTTTGTTACTACTTTGGGAACTTACGGTTCCTTTTGAGATCAAAGAAAAGGAGATCCTTGAGACTGTCTTATCGCTGGCTTCACCCGCTGCTTTTATCATCCTTATTCTTTATTGGTTTTTAATCTAATTAATTACACTTTTTTTTTTTCTTCAAGCTAGGGTTTCTCTGTGTAGCCCTGGCTGTCCTGGAAGTCACTCTGTAGACCAGGCTGGCCTCAAACTCAGAAATCCGCCTGCCTCTGCCTCCCAAGTGCTGGGATGAAAGGCGTGCACCACCACTGCCCAGTGTATGCTGTTATCTTAAAATTGATATCTTAGACTTATCATCAAAAAATTGTTTTTTTGCTTTTTTCAGACAAGGTCTCATAGTATAGCCCAGGCTACTCACTATATAGATGAGGATGGCCTAGAACTCCCAGCTGCTGCCACCTTCTAAACACTGGGATTAAAGGCCTAGGTTTAATTTTTTCAAAGTGAAAATATAGTTATTGTAATTAAAACTATCTACAGTTGTACCAATATTGCATTTTCTATTGTTTTCAGTACATACTGTTAAGTAAACCATGGTGCAAAATATACCTTTTATAACTTGGCAGCTGTGCACTTGTGACTGACAGGGGTCAGTGATGAAATTGAAGGTTTGTAGGACTTGCAGGTGTTCTGACAGGGTGACTCCCGTGTCAGAAGCTCAGCCACTTCTGTTTTGTGTTGCAGATTGGCTTTTCAGCAGCAGATGCCGTGACAGGCCTGAAGCTGGTAGAAGAGGGAGTACCTAAAGAACACCTGGCCTTACTGGCTGTCCCAATGGTCCCTCTGCAGATAATCCTGCCCCTCCTCATCAGCAAGTATACTGCAGGCCCCCAGCCTCTGAACATATTTTACAAAGCCATGCCCTACAGGTAACTACAGAGCCTGCTAACTAACAACTTGTCTTTAGAGTGGTGCATGTCAGGTAGATGGAGTGTGTAGGAGAAGCTGAGGAGGCATGGACGTCTTCTGTGTCTGTTATTTGGGTGTACTTTTTCTGGTTTTAGTCTTCTAGCACAGCCTTTTGTTGGTGGGGGGCGGGGCAGTATTTTTGTTTTATTATTGTCATTTTGAAGTAGTGTCTCAGTATGCAGTTCCGGTTGTTCTGGAACTTACTGTGTAGAGCAGGCTGGCCTCAGAGATTCATTTGCCTCTGCCTCCTGAGTCTGAGATTAGAGACCTGTGACGCCATGCCTGGGTCTTGCCATCTTAATACAGGTTATTGTTTAAAGTGGATGCTAACTCAGGATTTCTCTTTTTGTAGATTATTGCTTGGGTTAGAATATGCCCTACTTGTTTGGTGGACTCCTAAAGTAGAGCATCAAGGGGGATTCCCTATATATTACTATATTATAGTGCTGCTGAGCTATGCATTGCATCAGGTAAGCGGAGGTAAAGTGCTGAGTGAAATGAAGGCATCTGTGTGTGTATGATGTGCCATGATTATGTGGATAAGTATGTGGGCCCTTGGGCACAAATGTAAAGGCCAGAGCAGGATGTGGGCTGTCTTACTTTATTGCTCTTCTTATTGCATTGAAAGAGGGCTCCTTAGTAAACTGGCAGCTTGCCATTTTCACTACACTGGCAGGCCAGTGAGCTCTCTGGTGATCTTTCTGTTTCTACTCCAGAAGCTAGAGTTGGAGGCACTCACTCACTCATGGCTACGGATGAGGACTCAAGTCTCCATGGTTGTAGAGCAAGCTTTCTTACATACCGAGCTATCTTCTAGTCTCTGAAGAAACATTTTCACAGCTCCTTTAATAAAGCTGAAGGTTTCCATATGAGTTAGACAAGAAAGTAATTTGATGGTGAGCTAGTCAAATGTCTTTCAACTTTGTGAGTGTTAGTCATGAAAAGGGAGTTTATTTATCGAGGCCAGCCTGGTCTACAGCGTGAGTTCCAGGACAGCCAGGGCTACACAGAGAAACCCTGTCTCGAAAAAACAAAAACAAAAACAAACAAAATAAAATTTATTATACTTGAAAATCTATTCCACCTAAGTTTATTCCTGCTAAGTATACCTTGGTCTGTTTTTAGATTTGGAGGGGGGGGGGCTTTTATTTATTTCTTTTTATTTTGAACCCACAGTGTAGCTTACACTGGCCTGAAACTAGAGCTCCCATTGATTTTCCTGCCTCTTGTCAGTATTCCAAGTGCTGAGATGATAGATGTAAGCAACTATACATGGCTCAAATTTAGATTCTGTCTTTAAGTTTTATTGTCTTTTCGTAAGATAAGAGAGGTGGAGACTGGTTGCAGTCCACAAAGGAAGGGATGTCTACTCTGCCTTAACCTCACTTAAGTTGCTGCTTCAGAAGAGGGTTTTGATTTTAAATATAAGTGACTCAAGTAAATGGCAGAGGCCAATTAGTAAGTTTTAGTACTCAACTGTAATATTGTTAATATATACTAGAGTCGCTGAATTTTTTTAATAGAACCTAGTCTAAATCTTTGAAGGTAAGATATATATTAACTTCTTGGTTTTTGGGTGAAACCTTAACAGTCTCAACAGTTCCCCCCCACACACACTATATTAGAATCCAGGTATGGCAATACCACACATGGAATCCCAACATTTTAGAGGTGGAGGCAGGAAGATCTAGAGTTCAAGAGCAGTCTTAACTGGATAGTGAATTGGAGGCTAGCCTAGGCTACATGGGACTGTTTCAAAAATCAAAACAAACAAAAACACTCAATCAATAAAAGAGAATTCCTTGCTAGATTATATGTAACCAACTATATGTTTGTAAAATTATTAAGGCCAGTGTGTCAAATATATTTTTCTTTATGTTTTTTGCAAAGTTAATGCTAGCCATAGAATAGAAATTAAAAAGGAGTATTTGGTTCAGTCACTGCCTTATTGTCAACCCAGGGAAAGAAATGTGTGGACTATGTTATTATAGTCCAAAGGCTTATCTCTTTAGCTTTTGATTTTCTTGAAGAACTTCTCAAAGTGTAGTCAGAGAAGCTTAGGCCTTAAGGAGAAAAGGGTTCAAGGCCTCGTAGACATGAGGAATGACTCATGACATATGATGTACGGCAGCAGTGCTGTCACTTCTGGTGTCTTGTGTGAAAGCAGTTGTCCTAAGTATGGAGAAGGTCAAGCCAAAATCATTGCTATTTGTGGGATTTATGTATTAAAGTTATCAGAAAGCTTACCATGAAAGGCACTTGTTCAATTTTGTGGAATTTAACATCTTCAGTTTACTGTGACTTTGCTCCAGCACTGAGCTGCTCCCTCCTGCCTCTGCATTCACATTGGAATTCCTTTTCTTTTTTATGTTTTTTGGTTTTTTGGTTCTTTTTTTTTTATCCTGGGCATTGGAATTCCTTTTTTTAATAAACACATCATAGGACACTACTAAGAGGAATGTTATCACGAAAGTAATTTTTATCTTTCTAGTGAAGGCTTAATTCATTTTTGCCCCCTTTTTTTTTCTTATTTTTGAGACAGTGTCCCACATTAACCTTAAACATGAAATCCTCCTTCCTCTTTCTCTCCAGTACTAGGATTAAAGATATCTGTCTCCATTCCTGACTCTTCATTTTTATCTCCTAAGGATTTTTTTCTCTCTACTTTGTGTTATAAGGGGTTTTTTGTTTTGTTTTGTTTTTTTGGTTTTTGGTTTTTGGTTTGTTTTTTTTTGTTTGTTTTGTTTTTTTGGTTTTTTTTTTGGTTTTTTGGTTTTTTGATGCAGGATTTCTCTGTGTAGCCCTGGCTGTCCTGGAACTCACGCTGTAGACCAGGCTGGCCTCAAACTCAGAAATCCCCATGCCTTTGCCTCACAAGTGCTGGGATTAAAGGCGTACACTACCACCACCAGGCATGTTATAAATTTTGAAATGATATTCTTCAATATCATTTGTCACTATTTTTAGAAATATAACTATATATCCATGTTTTGTTGTGTTTACATCTATAATGAAGATATATAAATGTATATATAAACATATATTTAGGTACAGAACACATAGGAATTTTGCTTTTTACTGTGTGCGCCCTTCAGTTCCCCTTATGCTTACTTTCTCGTCAGTCTTCTTTGACTGTATATGGTAGAATGAATCTTTTACCTTTATCTTAGGAGTACAGGGTGTCACTTCTAGTATGTTTTATCTTGGTTCTTTATTTCTAGTTTCTCCAGCTTATACTACATTCAAGAGAATAGCAGTATTTTTTAAAATTCATCCTTATATTGTCATGTTTTAAAGTATTGCTTAAGTGTACTCAAATGTTTGTTGAATTGAGTTCAGTAAAAATTACGAAAATTTAATTTTAATTTTTATGATTTTGATGTTCCTAATTTAAGCACAGTTTTATAAGTCTGATCATAAGTTCTGATGTCAGAAAAAAGGGCTCTCAAGTTCATGCTTTCTGCTTGGTGTGCCCCACCCCCCACCCCCATACCTAATCCTGAATATTCTTCCCACAAAAAAGAAAAATGAAAAGAAGAAAAGACTGTCTCCTTCCAACTTTCTAATGTTCCCTTCTTCTTGCAGGTCACTCTGTACAGCATGTATGTGTCCATAATGGCTTTCAATGCCAAGGTCAGTGATCCTCTTATTGGAGGAACATACATGACCCTTTTGAATACTGTGTCTAATCTGGGAGGAAACTGGCCTTCTACAGTGGCTCTTTGGCTAGTGGATCCCCTCACAGTGAAAGAGTGTGTAGGAGCTTCAAACCAGAATTGTCGGACACCTGATGCTATCGAAGTAAGTGAGTTTTAGTTTCAGATAACCATGAATACTGTCTTAGTCAGGGTTTACTGCACAAACATCATGACCATGAAGCAAGTTGGGGAGGAAAGGGTTTATTGAGCTTACTTCCTCATTACTGTTTATCACCAGAGGAAGTCAGGACTGGAACTCAAGCAGGTCAGGAAGCAGGAGCTGACACAGAGGCCATGGAGGGATGTTCCTTACTGGCTTGCTTCTCCTGGCTTGCTCAGCCTGCTCTCTTATAGAACCCAAGACTTCCAGCCCAGGGATGGCACCACCCACAAGGGGCCCTACCCTCTTGATCACTAATTGAGAAAATGCTCCACAGCTGAATCTCATGGAGGCACTTCCCCAACTGAAGCTCCCTTCTCTGTGATAACTCCAGCCTGTGTCAAGTTGGCACATAAAACCAGCCAGTACAAATACATTTTGAGATATGATTGCTATATCTAAAAAAATCATATATACCCATAGTTTCTAGTATGAAAATATATTCATTTTAGCTCTATCATGATTAGGATTAATTACAAGTTAATATCAGTAAGAAAGATTAATAAAGGTGCTTCTCAGCAAAGACATTCTCCCATACTGAGAGTCGCTGCACTGCATCTAACTGTAAAAATAACAGCTGACTTTTTAGAGTGCTAAGAAAAGGACTCCACTGCCTCCTTTAACACAGCAACTGTAACTAAAGCAGAATGCAGAATGATTCATTGGCAAATTACTTCAAAGTAATGTTACTATTGGGCCAGATATGCTGAGGCAGATGCAGGTTGCTCTCTGTGAGCTCCAGGCCGCCTGGTCTACATAAGGATTGCCAGACTAGCCTGTCTACACAGTGAGACCCTTTCTCAGAAAAACCAAACAATTTTTGCCTACTTCTATAATAAATTCATTGGAAATTTCTTCACAATTTCAAATGAAAAAGTCCATTTTGAAAATCATTATTATTTGTAGTAAGTGCTCAAAATTATTTTTAATCCTGTTTGTATCATTGAAGAAATTAAGTTTTATGAACATAGTCAGACAATGGTATATGATTATAATCCCAGTATATGGGAGCCTGAGGCAGGAGGATTGTGAATTTGAGGCTAGACTGTTTTCCAGAAAAACCTGAGCCACATAGTAAGACCTGAAACCAAGGAAAGTGAAATAGAATTCAATATATCTTACCATTTGAAATAAATGAAATATTGAAATATTTTTCAATGTACTTGATTAATCTCTTTAATTACAAAATAAAAACATTAATTATTGAATTTTTCTATATTAAAAAAATCACAAAATATGGGCCCTGAATACAACTCAATTGGTGTAATACTCACCTAGCATGCACAGAACTCTGGGATTTACACCTACAATCAAGCTTTGTGATGCATGCCTATAATCCCATCACTTGAGAGGTGGAAGGAAAAGATTCAGAAGTTATCCTTGGGTACATAGTTTAAAGCTAGCTTAGGCCATCGAAGACCCTGCCTCTATAAAGCAAAAAAAAGTTATAGAATATTTGTTATAATTTTATTTTTATAGCTTTGCAAAAAACTTGGAGGCTCGTGTGTTACAGCTCTGGATGGTTATTATGTGGAATCCGTTATCTGTGTTCTCATTGGATTTGGTTGGTGGTTCTTTCTTGGTCCAAAATTTAAAAAGTTACAGGATGAAGGACCATCCTCATGGAAGTGCAAAAGGAACAACTAATGCCAACATTACTGGACATTCTAGAAGGTAACTGTAGCTTAGTTACAGAGAAAGCTATGATAATCAGTGTGTAGGGGTGTAAAATACCATTTTAGGAAATTTTTAATTTAAAATGCCAAATAGTTGAAAAGTACAGATTTCTTTGTATGTTTAATTATATTTTTCCTTGCTTTAAAAACGTATTCAAAGTTTACTTAAGGCTAGGAAACAACCCTTTTGGTTTTATTACTTGATTTCTGTTAATTAACTGACCAAAGCATATTTTAAGCTGCAATGGAATAGTCATGGGTGGTCACCATGCTGTCAAGTATTGTTGTTAGTGCCTGTCATTAACATTTTGGTACAGTGTATCAAGTGGAGCAAAGCTTAATATCCAGGTACTAACTAACTAGTTTAACCTTGTTGGAAGTTAAATCTCACTTTAAATTGTAAATTTGTAAAAATTTATGTGGAATATGATGCAAAGAAAATGTAGACTACTAAAACATTGAGTTGTTTTTCTGACTATAACCACATTGTACAAATGAATCTGTTAAAAATAACTATTTTAAATGTACTTTTTGCTTTTGTAAGCATGAAAGATTTATAAAAAGAATATCCAAACTATTTTTTTATAAAATGAGAGCTATGGTTTTTAATTTATTGATTTCCCTATCTCTCCCTCCCTTTTAGGGAAGCTATTTTGATTTCTTGTTAACTCTTGCCCTAGGTTTACATATGATTTTGTCACAAGTGCATCATGGCACACAGACATCTAATGAGGGGATCAAGTTTGTGGTGTGTATGATTATGGCTGAGTTGTAAAAATAAAAATTTAATGTCATTCTTCCTGTAGTTTTTTTCTTTTAATTACCAGGAGAAGAAAGTATAAACTTACAATTAAATAAAATTTAAATGAGTAACACCATAAATCTCAAAGCTGTTGTTTTATAAAGAGAGTTTTTTGTGTGCCTTTGACAACTTAAATCACTCTGTGGGAGATTATTTCTTAATCTTTTTCCCCCTTAATCTTAACTAAGCATTTTATTAGTAAAAAAAAAAAAAAAAAAAAAAAAAATTCTTATAATTACTTTACGACAAATCAGGAACAATATTTCTGTTTCTTAAAACACGTGCTTTCATTAGTAAAGAATAAGGTTCAGTTGAGACTTGCTAAACCAGGAGAATTAGAAACAAGTACAACAGCACTTTCCCACATGTTATGTGTTCTCCATGCTATCAAGGCTTTGAGACAGGGCTTAACTGTGCAGCTCTGACTTGCCTGGAACACACTCTGTAAACCACACTGGTCTCAAACTCACACTCACCTACCTTTGTGTCGCACACCACTAATCCAGATACTTTTTTTTTTTTTTT
Organism: Montemys delectorum; assembly: GCA_019843815.1. Classification (NCBI taxonomy): domain Eukaryota; kingdom Metazoa; phylum Chordata; class Mammalia; order Rodentia; family Muridae; genus Montemys; species Montemys delectorum. The sequence goes on from JADRCD010193404.1 coordinate 45,497, forward strand.
TAACACAATGTCTCTGTGAAATTCATCGAAATATATGGTAAATATATTGGGCTTCATGCCTTCCTGTCTCAAAAGAAAAGAAAGGGGGTAGGCTGGGCATAGTGGTCTATGTTTTAATCCCAGCACTCAGAAAGGAGAGGGAGACTTTCGGGGCAGTGGAACCTGTGCTCAAAGAGAAGCCCTGGAAGCTAGATCATCTCAGGAAATGTGAGAAACTATGCAGAATGTGTTAGTTCTCTGGGGAGGCGAGGCGTTGTTTCGGCCATCACTGCGACACATTTCCTGGCAAGAGTCCATGGGAGAAGAGTGTCGTTTTGCTTTGCAGTTTTATTAGTCCATCACAATTGGGATACATGACAGGATGCCTCAGCCCTGCTGTAGGCAACTCTGGTTCCTTGTACACCTAGCAGCCGACAGGAAGCAGAAAGTGCATGAAGGGTAAGGACCAGGAACAATAAAACTCTCAAACCTTAGTAACTCATTTTGACCAGCCACATTTTTACCTCTTAAGGCTTCTGTGGCATACAAAATAGCACCACAACTAGGGAGCCAACTCAAAAACAGCCTAAAAGGGATACTCTAGATTCAAACTACAATAGAATCCACAACAAAGTACCAAGACTGGGTACCTTGAGAGAGCTTTGTTTTCTTTCATTCCAGGGCTGAAAATCCAAGATTAAGGTATTGGCAGCAGGGTCTCCTGAGGTCTTGTTTAGTTGAGAATAATTGAGAGTCACTCTCAGTGTGTCTCCACACAGCCCTTTCCTGCTGTGTGCAGTGATCTGGGGTTGGTTCTGGGTGGTCAAAGATTACCCTTATTCTCCCTACCCCCTTAAACTTAGCTTCTTAAAAGCCCTATCTCTAAATGCAGTGATATTGGAGGTTAGGACTTCAGTTTATGGATTTTGACAGGACCCACAATTTATTCCCAAAGAGGTTTTGTTGTATATACACATTTTAAAGGAAGATGGCACCTGGTGCCATGGAAACATCTTGATTTTGCAAATCTGGAGAAATTGAATTTTGCCTGCTTTCTAGAAACAAATATTCCAAAGGCCAAAATCTTCTTCTAGTGCCAAGGACCAGCCTTAGCTTGGAGGGTGGTTCTGAGAGAAGGGGTGTTTGAGGGAGGCAAAACAAATGTGGGTCCAAGCTGACAGCTCTGCTCAAGATAGCTTTCTGGATTGCCATCATATGTTCTGCTCACGCTCGCACTTGCTCTCTCTCTCTCTCTCTCTCTCTCTCTCTCTCTCTCTCTCTCTCTCTCTCTGTCTCCTCTCTGTCTCTCTGTCTCTATCTCCCGACAGCTCTCTGCTCAGGCTTTTTTGCAATTCTAAAAACTCTAAATAGCTCATTGCTTAAATATCAAAAGCCCAGTCTTTTATTTATGTATTAATTCAATCATTATCCATGTTCATTTTTTTTTAAAGGTTTATTTATTTATTATGTGTAAGTACAATGTAGCTGTCTTCAGACACACCAGAAGAGGGCTATTATCCCTTGATTCAGCATGCCAGGACTCCAACACCTTGATTCTTAGAGACAGCAAACAGAACAGACAATAAAATAGCTGGGTAGGATCCCTCCTGACCCTGCCCTGAAATTGCCATCAGACCATGCCTGGACCTAAATTAAATTAACTCTGTCCCAGACTGACCTTGCACTCAGGAATCCACCTGCCTTTGTTAGCATAAACAAAAAGTTAAGCTAGGTGGGATGTGGGGCAGTGGACTGTGCCACCAGACAGAACTGGTAAGGTAGTAGCAAAGTTTAGAACCCTGACAAAATTTAAACTTGAAAACGGCAGGAGTTCAAACTAGCTCCCAACCAGATTTCCTGTCCTGGAGCAAATGACCACTATACCCCATTAAGTAGACCACGACAACCAGTCAGGTGCCATAGAACTTAGGGTTCTTCATGCTAATGAAGTATCTAGATAGGCAGCAACTGTTTAGCCACTGAACTTCTCTTCCTGGATATCCCTTCCTGCAAAGAGTATTTAATCTCTGGTTCACCCTGAGTAAGTCTTATACATCTTCATCTGCCATGAATAAAGTAGTTTGGACAAGCAAAGACTGTTTCCTTTATCAGGAACTGCTAGGGGGATGGGGTGGGGAAGGGTGGGGGTAGGAGGACAGGGGTTTCAACTCTTCATGGTTCTCCGGGGCTTCTGGGTGCCCAGGAATGTGAGAACCTCCTCTATTCCAGCCCCCTGCTGTTTTTACCTGGAAAAACCTGGGCTGGGACTGCATTTTGCCCTGAGTCAGTAAGTGGTTTGAAACCCCAGTGGCAAGGTGGAAATGCAGACCCACATTAAGATTTGCCTTGCGATCACCATTCCCCAAGTCTCTTTATCTCTTACCTTAGTATCTTTTTGACAAGTTGGCTCATAGTCCAACTGCCTCTCTTCCTTTAGATCTCTGAAGCTCCTTATACAATTTATATTACATCCTTATATTTTGCATAGTTGAGAATGTATGTATTTTCAAACTCAAAAACTCACATTTTCACCATTCTTTCCCACACCCTTAAGGGGTCCCTGGTCACAGCATTCCACCATTTTGCTGAAATATAACCCTTGCCTCCTGGACTCATGCTGTCTCTGATTATCATGGAGTCATTAACATTGGCAGAGAGGACATTCCTCGAAGGAGGAACATGAAAATATGTACACTGTTATACAAACAAGCCTTTAACCCACAGCAACCATCCACACTTGGGGTCCACGTCTTGCTGGCTTTGTTCCAGGGGCAGGAACCATGTCATGCCACCCCTTACACATGGCCAAACAGGACTCCGCACTCTAGGGTAATCTGTTTTCAATTAAGAACAAAAATTTCTTTTCCTCTCTTTGGAGGAAGTTAGGACTCCAGATATACAGCTGCTAAATATAACCACCCAGATTCATATTTTGGGACTCTTCACCTATTATCCAAAGTCTAATATATGTAGGTTTTTATCACTGTGGCAGACTCTTACTTGTATGGGTCTTACTGATTACCTGCAGGTGAGAGTTGGCCATGGTGAGCCAATGAAATCTGTCCCTGCTACAGAAATGTTTGTACTTTTAGGATAGTGTAAACATATATCTTAAAAACAGACATTAAAAGTTGGATACTAGTGTTTGCATGAAGGCCAAGCACCCAGGAGGCAGAGACAGGAGGAACAGCAGAAGTTACATGAATATGACTGTCTCTGACGGCGAGGGATGTTGAGATAGCCAGTGTTGGGGGTGGCACATGCCTATAGTCCCAGAAGTCAGGAAGCAGAAGCAGGTGGATCTCTGAATTCGAGGCCACCCTGGTCTACATAGTTGCCACGCACACTTTGCCTGACAGCAGTTTATGGGCCAAAGCTTCAAGGAAGCCGTCTCCTGCAACCCCTAACTCAGAGGTGGCCCAGATACGTCCTTGCTGTAGTCTCCCGTGCTAGATGTCCCCCAAGATAGGATTTACTAACAGACAAAATTAAACATTGCTCTCTGACCCCCACCAATGTTCCAGCATCTTAGCCAAACCCTGGCTTGAAATTTCTCACAGGCAATGTTACACATTCAGACTAATTACCTCCAGCAGTTAGAAAGATAATGAGGGAGTAGGGCATTGACTAGCCTAAAAGATTAAAATAGTGGGCCTTTACTAAGGATGGGTGGGACCTTGAGCAGAGTGTGTGTGTGTGTGTGTGTGTGTGTGTGTGTGTGTGTGTGT
>JADRCD010193412.1:7089-19226 GCA_019843815.1 Montemys delectorum
TCTCTCTCTCTCTCTCTCTCTCTCTCTCTCTCTCTCTCTCTCTCTCTCTGTCTCTGTGTGTGTGTGTGTGTGTGTGTGTGTGTGTGTGTGGCCTCAAGTTGGGACCATTTGGCTGTAGGGTTCTTTTTGAAATGCCCAGGGGTATCCTTCCCATGTCAGTGTTTTGGAGAAAAAGTAGAGTTGAGTCACCTCACCCAGTGGGAGACAGAAGAGGAAAGCTGAGAGAAGAAACTCCTTGGGGGGACAAGAACAAGTGAACGACCCAGGCATAGTCAATCTCACTATTGACCTACAATTCCTGAAGCTGGAAAGCTAGGGCAGAAAGGCCAAAAGTAGTCCAAGCCACAAGGCAACCAAAGTGTCTAGAAACAAATGAACTACTAGCCACCACCGTGGTAAAACCTTCTGGCCAAAAGCAACCTAGGGAAGAGATGATTTTGTTTGGCTTCCAGGTTAAGTTCTATCATTGAGGGAAGCCAGGGCAGGAACTGCAGCAGGAACCTGGCAATAGGAACTGCAGCAGGAACCTGGCTCAGAGCAGGTGTGTTGGACCTGGTTACAGAGTGATGTACCATCGCTTTGGACAGTTGTTGCCCATGTACATAAAAATATGGAGAAAGAGGGTCTAGCAGATGAACACCAGGGGACATGTCTGTCAAGGTCTGTGATATGTTTATAAAAAGATAAAGAGAAGGGAGATATATTCTATGGAGGTATGGTGAGGTATGGGGAAAGGGGTGCCTCAGCGGGCCCATGCCAAGGCATCCCTTCCCCTGAGGGACCAGCCACATGATGATATAGCATAAAATAGAGTTCATTAAGGGCATGGGGAAGGGAGCCAAGAGGGTAGTAGAGGCAGAGAAAGAGAGAGTAGAGAAGTAGAGGAGTAGAGGCCGGCCATGAGCACGTGGAGGGAGAGGAGGGAAGGGAATGGGGAAAAGGGGGCGAGGGGACAGAGTGTAAGCAAGAAGGCAAGAGACCAAGAGAGTAAGGAGCAGGCAAGCAGCCTCTTTTATAGTGGGTCAGGCCTACCTGGCTATTGCCAGGTAACTGTGGAGTGGAGCTTAGGCAGAATGCTAACTGTCTTAAGGTTGGCTGGCAGAGAACTCAAGGAGCAGCTCTGTGAGAGGAAAGGGAGAGATCTGATAGAGAAGTGTTCATTTTCACAGTCAAGTGACCATCAGTCCCTGCAAGTGAGAAGGTCCAATGGAAACACGGGGAGGGAGCTGAGGCCTTACAAGTGATCTGATGCTCTGGACTGGTAGAGAACTAGCCTGGTGTCTTAGTGTTTTCTTGCTATGAACCATGACCAAGGCAAGTCTTATAAGGACAACATTTAGTTGGGGCTGGCTTACAGGTTCAGAGGTTCAGTCCATTGTCATCAATGCAGGAACATGGCAACATCCAGGCGGGCATGGTGCAGGAGGAGCTGAGAGTTCTACATCTTCATCTGAAGGCTGTTAGCAGAATACTCACTTCCAGGCAGCTAGGATGAGGGTATTTAAGCCCACACCCACAGGGATACACCTACTTCAACAAGGCCACACCTCTTAGCAGTGCCACTTCTTGGACCGAGCATATACAAACCATCACACCTGGCAACTGGGAACAGCAAGAACAATGACTAAGGGGACCTTGCCTGAGCTCTGGGTCTTTGTTTTGATGCCAGCACTACTGACACACACCATTTTGTTGCTTTGCCCAGGATAGCTCAGTGAGCACACTTTACTGTTTTAGCCTCAGCATTACTTAAGGGTGTATTTTCCAACTTTCATAGTCAGCTACTTATAACCGGCTTACGGACACTGGCGCTGCAGCTTCACAGGAAGTTCACCAAAGAAAGTAAAAGTCCTATTCAGCAAGGAAATAATTTCTTTTTTCTCTTTTTTGGAAAGCATATTTGAAATGGGTGAGATTAAGATTCAGCCTTTCTTCTGGATAGTGGATTTGGCCATTCTAATGCCCATAAACAATCTACTTACCCAAGCTTAGCCCATAAAATACAGTTCAAGGAAGATGTAGTCCAAATACCCCATTGTCATTCATTCGTTGTTTGGTCGGAGCAACTATCTGAGTGTATTATTCAGTATGTTTCTGCTGGATCTGCAATTTTCCTCCCAAAGCCCTGTATAAATTTTTAAAAATTGAGTTCTTCCAATTTTTTTGTTTTCTACAATACAGGATCATTTTATTTATTTAGTAATATTGAAGAAGGAAGTCTAGCATACAAATGAATGTTCTAGGAACTTAGCCTACTGTGATACATTTTGAGTTGTTTTTAGTTTCTTAGCAATTAAATCAGAAGATGAACTGATTCAGTGTGACCAGAGTTTAATTTTTCAATAGTGTCATTTTTTTGGAATACACTTTATAACCTTCCATTATGATAAAATCATTCTGTATTGAGTATGCACTATTTCTATGACCTGCCTGGGTAGACATCCTAGTTTGTTTTCTGTTGTTGTGATAAACACCAGGATCCAAAGAAGCTTGGGGAAGAGAGGGTTTATCTGACTTGCAGGTTAGAGTCCATCATAATGAGAAGCTGATGCAGCTCAGGGCAGGAGACCAGAGAGAATCAGAATGGAAAACTTGGAGGAATGCTCCTCATTGGTTGGATTTCTCTGGCTTGCTTGGTTAGTGTTCCCAGACCCATCTGCTGAGGGGTGACTCCGCAGATGGTGGGCTGGACCCTCCTACAACAGTTAGCAATTAAGAAGATGTCCAACAGATGAACCCATGGTCCAATTTGATGGAAATAATTCTCCATTTGATATCCTTTCTTCCCAGGTGGGTCAAGTTGACAGCTAAGATTGACAGCTATCTGAAGTGGACATTTCTGGTTTCTCTGGAGACTCAGTTGTGTCATGTGATGTTTTCCAGGAAACTGTCTTATGAGAGGATGTTTTTGCTGAAGCAGACACTTGGGAAGATGTTTATCTGAGAACTAACATGCGGTGTTTTTCGGGAGGTAGCCTGGAAAAAGGGCATGTGATGTTTTGCTAGAACAATGCTTGAGAGAATGGGTGATATTTGGGAAGGGTATAAATACAGCCCATCAGACAGTGGATGATGCTGGGTGGTATTGGTATGCCTTTTTCATTCTTGGCTGGCCATTGTTGGGATTTGCTGATGACACTGGGTGGTATTGGTTCACCTTACCATTCTTTGTTGGTTATCATTTGTTGTAACTTCATAGAGGGAAATGCACCAGAAAACTTGTGGTGGTGTTTCAGCTCAGGCTGATTGGCAGAGCCTCTCAATTTTGTTGGGAGTGAGCTGCCATTGCTGATTCACAAAATGATGTTTGCGAGTGGATCGAGCTGCCTCTGCTGATTCATGTGAAAGGAACTGCTGATATCCTGACAACACGGATTGGATTTGCTCCCCAAAACTGCGTATAAATAGGTTCACATCCTCCTTAGCCCTATTAACCTTTCCTTTCTGCTAACTCTGGCGGGTGGTGGGCTAGAAGAGAGGTTGAAGCATTTAAGAACCCTTATCAAAAGTAGACTTTGAAAGCCCTAAGCCCACAGCCATCACCATGGGTAAAAGGGTGAAAGATACTAGGCTGGGCCTCTGCACCCAAGAGGCATGAAACCTAGTGGAAGAACTGGCCATGAAAAACAATGGCTATAATGGATGTCACTAGATTTAACAGTTACGCCAAAGGATTACAGGATTTATCTTTGCTCCCGTCAGGATTTGTGTTTCACACTATATTAGCTAGTTTCGGGCAACAGGAAGCCAATACATACCAGCTTAAGCAAAGAGAGTTATCACTAACGTCAGAGATGGTCCTGAGACAGGGCTGATAATCAAGCATTTCTGGATTCAGGATTCAAGAATGTTAGCAGGTGCTTTCTCTTGATCCCTCAGCACTGGAGCTGCATGCAATGCATCCAACCCTAACCACAGCTCAGGCCTGGAAGGCACAAAGGCGAATCCTACTGCTAGAAGTTCCCGTGCAGGGCTGGAGTGGGGTCCTGTTAATGATTAGCGCCAATGTGGGTAGAATCCTGCTGAATGGCATATGCCTTTCTGATGTACTACACCCTAGAGGAAACCACATGGACTGAGGCTGTGGCAAAGGCATGGATCTGAAGGAAGCAGAGACACAATTGCCAGAGAGCTGGGTGCTGGGAGCAGAGAGAAGGGAGTGCCCACAGGTACCAGCTACTGAGAGGAGGCAGTTCCACATATGTTCTCCTAAGTCAGCAGCTTTAGTGTGATCAGACACTTCCGTCTCAACTAAGTACATCAGTCTTTAGCACTTTATGTTTCCCAGTCTTACTCACAGGCAATGAAATATGAAAACCTGGATCAAAGCACTTTAAGAGTGTGTTCCATTATCATATTTCTAAATAGCTCTGAATTTAATGGTGTCAAGCACATGAGACGTTAGTTTTTTACTGGAGTTTTTTACCCAGCTAAATAAATAAAATATACAAGATCTTCAGTAGATTGCAAAACTGGGGTTGGATCTTTAATCTATATTCCCACCCCTTGTATCTCAGAGCTTTGTGCCCCTTACCATCCATACATATATGTATATGTATATACATATACATATATACACATATACATACATATAAATTTTCCCTCCTTCCTCTCCCTCAAGTCTCTTTCTCTAATCTCCCCTACCCCCTACCACCCATACTTCCACTCCTCCCCACCCTCATTTCTCCTCAGAGAAGGGGAGGCCTCCCATGAATTATCAAGTATCCTTGGCATATCAAGCTGCATTAGGACTAGGTGCATCTTCTCCTATTGTAGCTAGGCAATTGAGGGGAAAGGGATCCAAAGGCAGGCAATGTAGTCAGAGATGGCCCTGCTGTTAGGAGTCCCATGTGAAGATGGAGCTATACAAATGTTACATATACACAGAGGGCCTAGATCGGCAGTTCAGTCTCTGTGAGCCATGATGGGCCCAGGTCAGTTGATTCTGTAGGTTTTCTCTTGGTGTCCTTGACCTCTGACTCCTTCAATCCTCCCTCCCTCTCTTTCACAAGATTCCTCAAGCTCCACTTAATGTTTGGCTGTGGGTCTCTGCATCTCTTTCATTGGCTGCTGGGTGGAGCCTCTCAGGTGACAGTTATGCTAGGCTCCTGTCTGTAAGCATAGCAGAATATCATTAATAGTGTCAGGAGTTGATTGAATTGATATGCAATTCCTAAGAAAGTAGCTTATGCAAAATAAAAGACTGAGCTTTGGTCTTCAAGAGAGAGGTATCTTCCAGCAGATGACAGAGCTGTCAGCTTGCTGCCCATCATTGACTATGAGTCATTTCTTCTACAGCTCCCAGACACCCCTTCCTCAGGGCCCTCTCTCAAGCTGAGGCAGGATCTTCAGTACTCAGCCATCAGAGATTCCTCTGTTAAAATTCTCTGTTTAGCTCTGTACCTCACTTTTAATTGGGTTATTTGGTTTATTGATGTCTAAGTTCTTGAGTTCTATATATATTTTGGATATCAGTCCTCTGTCAGATGTAGGGTTGATGAAGATCTTTCCCCATTCTGTAAGCTGCTGTTTGTCCTTTTGACAGGGCCCTTTGCCTTATAGAAGTTTTTCAGTTGTATGAGGTCCCATTTATTAGTTGATCTTAGTGCCTGAGCTGTTGGTATTCTGTTTAGGAAATTGTCCCCTGTACCAACACGTTTAAGGCGATTCCCCACTCTCTCTTCTATCATATTTAGTGTATCTGGCTTTGCTCCACTTTGACTTGAGTGTTGTGCAGAGTGACAGATATGGATCTACTGACATTCTTCTACATGCAGACACCCAGTTAGTTCAGCACCATTTATTGACGATACTTTCTTTTTTCTATTGTACAGTCTTGGCTTCTTTGCCAAAAATCAAGTGTCCATTGGTATATGGGTTTATTTCTGGGCCTTCAGTTCAATTTCATTGATCAATCTGTCAGTTTTTATGCCAATACCATGAAGTTTTTATCACTATTGTTCTGTAGTATAGCTTGAGGTCAGGGATGGTGATACCTCCAGAAGTTCTTTTATTGTTTAGGATTGTTTTAGTTATCCTGGGTTTTTTGTTTTTTCCATATGAAGTTGATAATTGTTCTTTCAGGTCTGTAAAGAATTGTGTTGGGGGGGTGGGAGCTGGAGAGATAGATTAGTGGTTAAGAGCACTGACTGCTCTTCTAGAGGTCCTGAGTTCAATTCCCAGCAACCACATGGTGGCTCACTATCATCTGTAATGGGATATGATGCACTCTTCTAGGGTGTATCTGAAGACAGCTACAGTGTACTATATAAATAAAAAAATCATTTTAAAAAAAGAATTGTGTTGGAATTTTGATGGGAATTGCATTGAATCTATATATTGCTTTTGGTAAGATGGCCATTTTTACTACATTAATCCATGAGCATGGGGGATCTTTCCATTTTTTGATATCTTCCTCAGTTTCTTTCTTCAGAGACTTGTAGGTCTTGTCATATAGATCTTTCACTGGCTTGGTTAGTTACACCAAGATATTTTATATTGCTTGTGGGCATTGTAAAGGGTACTGTTTCTCTAATTTGTTTTTCAGTCTGCTTGTCATTTGTATTTAAAAAGGACTATTGATTTCCTTAATTTTGTATCCATCCACTTTGCTGAAATTGTTTTTCAGCTGTAGAAGTTCTCTGGTAGAGTTTTTGTGGTCACTTTTATACACTATCAAATCATCTACAAAAAGTGATATTTTGATTTCTTCCATTTTAATTTGTATCTCCTTTAGTTGTCTAATTGCTCTAGCTAGAACTTCAAGTACTATATTGGAGAGACAGGGAAAGAATGGGCAGCCTTGTACTGTTCCTGCTTTTAGTGGGGTTACTTTAATTTTCTCTTTACCTAATTTTACGTTGGCTGTTGGCTTGTGTAGTGTCTGGCCAGTGGATCTACTCGGGTCCGTGGGTCACTTCGGGCTGGAGGCTGGACTAGACCTGTGGAAATAAACGGGCAAAAAAAGACATGGAGGGCCACCAAGTAGGTGTATCAAAGCATTTACTTGGGGGTGAAATGGATATTTATCCCCGGTGCCCCAGCCAGCGGGGCGAGTAATTAACCAGGGTCCGAAGGGGACCGAGCCTGAAAGGGAAACGGGCGAGAGAGAGGAACGAGGCCAAGCAAAAAACGGTTGTGAAAGCCTAACTTTACTTCAGAAGGGCAGGGCAATTATACTTGCAGAGCAAGGAAGCGTTAAGAGGAAGTGGGGCAGGGGGTGTACACCTGGCTTCACACCTGGCCGGAGCGGAAGCGTTGACAAAACATTTTATGGTTTTTCCGAGAACACTCCATGGTTCCTCCGAGAATAGACTGTTACTCAGATAAAGTCAAATTCTCAGGGACAACAGGGACACTCTGTCCCTGACATCTCCCCCCTCACTGTAACATAAGGAGGGAAGTCAATATGGAACAGTAACATCTTAGCCCGCCCAGACAGTATCCAGGCTTGCAGTATGTTCCCTTTATTGTGTTTATGTATGGTTCTTGCATCTCTGATCTCTCTAAGACTTTTAACATGAAGAGGTGTTGGATTTTGTCAAAGGATTTTTCAGCATCTAATGAGATGATCATGCGGTTGTTTTCTTCCAGTTTGTTTATATGGTGGGTTACATTGATGGAATTTTATATGTGAACCATCCCTGCATGTATGTTTTGAAGCCTACTTCATCATGGTCGATGTATTCTTGTATTCAGTTTGCGAGTATTTTGGGATCAATGTTTCTAAGGGAGACTGGTCTGACATTCTTTCTTGGTTAAGTCTTTGTGTGGTTTAGGTGACTTGGCCTTACCAAATGAATTTGACAGTGTTCCTTTTGTTTCTATTTTTTGGAATACTTTGAGGAGTATTGCTATTAGCTCTTCTCTGAAAGTCTGGTAGAGTTCAGCACTAAAGCCTTTTGGCCCTGGGCTGTTTGTAGGGGTGGGGGAAGTTGGAAAAGTTAATGACCGCTTCTATTTCCTTATTGAATATTTGAGTTGTTTACCTGATCTTGATTTAACTTTGGTGAGTGGCATATAAGACCTAATGATTCTTTGGATTTCTTCTGTGTCTGTCATCATGTTCCCATTTTCATTTCTTTCTTTCTTTCTTTTTTTTTTTTTTCATTTATTTTTTATTTATTTATTTATTTTGGTTTTTCAAGACAAGGTTTCTCTGTATAGCCCTGGCCATCCTGGAACTCACTCTGTAGATCAAGCTGGCTGCCCCCTTTTTGTTTCTAATTTTGTTAATTCTCTCTCTCTCTCTCTCTCTCTCTCTCTCTCTCTCTCTCTCCCTCCCTCCCTCTCTCTCTCTCTCTGCCTTTTAGTTACTTTGGCCAAGGGTTTGTCTATCTTTTTCTTTTTCTTTCTTTTTTTTTCTCAAAGAAGCAACTTTTGGTTTCGTTGATTCTTTGTAGTCTCTGTTTCTGAATTATTGACTTCAGCTGTGAGTGATTATTTCCTGCTGTCTACTCCTCTTAGGTGTGTTTGCTTCTTCTAGAGCTTTCTTTCAGGTGTGCTGTTAAATCAATAGAATGAGATACCACTAATTTCTTTAGGAGGGCACTTAATGCTCTGCTTTCTTAGCACTGCTTTCATTGTGTCCCATAAGTTTGGGTATGTTGTGTATTCATTTTATTTTCATTCTAGAAAGTCTTTAATTTCTTTCTTTCTTTCTTCCTTTCTTCCTCTCTCTCTCTCTCTCTCTCTCTCTCTCTCTCTCTCTCTCTCTCTCTCTCTCTCCTTCCTTGACCCAGTGGTCAATGAGTAGAGAGTTGTTCAGTTTCCATTATTTTTTGGAGGTTATAATTACCTCATTTGTCCCCTTCACTCCTCTCCCCTCCACTCCCTCCCACACACCCCTTTTTGCTCTCTTTCAAATTCATGGCCTCTCCTTTCATTAGTTGTTACATACATATATACTCAGTACGTGCAACCTGCTCAGTTTGTGTAACATAACTTATGTGTATGTTTGCAGGGCCAACCACTTGGGGCTGGGGAACAAGTTTGTGTGTTCTCCTTGTAGTGGAAGGAATCCTAGCTGAGAGGATCCTTCTCTAGCATTGCTTTTTCTTAAGGGCCTTGGTTTGGACACAACTCCTCTGTCTTACACTGAATCATAAAATATGTAATTATGGCTGCGTGACAGCTGCCTTGGCTGTATGCTGCTGAATGTCAGCTGTGGACGTTATTAAACTTGAAGGGTTATATTTAGGCATTCACAAGTGACATTTTTTTGTAAACCACATTCTGCATAAATGACTTTAAATGACCCTTGCCCTTGCCTGCCTGTCTTCACCTCTCTCTCCATTTCTCCCTGTTAATATTAGCTTGAAATAACCTAATCTTCTTTGAATTACCCCCAAACAATTTTCACAGCTTTTTATTTATTTTTATACAAATTTGCATGATTAGTAAGATCTACTGGACCTCAAATGCAAATAGCGAATGCAGTGCTTGGAGGAAGCTGGGCAAAGCCATGTGCTAATCCCTTTATCCCTATGGAAAATGAGCCTTAGTCCAGGGAAGAGCTGAGCAGATATTGTCAGCAGCGAGGTGACTATGGAATTAGCATTTAAAATTCACAGCATGAATCTGAATATTTGAAAAGAACTTAAACATTGACCCTTCTGATGTTTAACAGGGAGAAGCATTCAATTTGCATTTCATTAACTACTAGAACTCAGATGGGGGACCAGTTTTACTCCCAATTAAAAAAACACAAAACCTTAGCAAATCATCTTTGGAGGAAAGCTTCATATATTCTCCAGATTTATACTATCACTCAGGTTTCTTATTTACGTGAGCTATAAGAACTGGTGATTGGATGGGATCAATAAAAACAACTGCTAGTTTGGTGATCAAATTATTCAATTTTCCTCAAATATACTACCTAAAAAGCTGTTATGCATGGCGTGCATGGAGAATGTTAATCAATGTAGTTTATTACTTCTTAGATTTTTCTTCGCATTCCTCCTACATTAAAAATAGAGATGATTTAGGATTGTTGAAACTGTTCCAAATAATTTGGTGATAATGGGGCTGAAGAGATGACCCAACCATTGAGATCATTTATTGCTCTTGCAGAGGACCCAAGTTCAGATCCCTGTGCCCACATGGTGGCTTACAACATCCATAACCCCTGCTCCAGGGGCTTGATGCCCTCTTTTGATTCCATAGGCACCAGGCATTTCTATGGTTCACATACATATATGCTGGTAGCATACACACATATACACAAAACTAAAATCAATAAATCTAAGTAATTTGGTGATAAAACATAATAATTTTTATAATGGCCAATTTGTTTCTGTGCTCATAATTTTATGTCATGAACAAACTGACATTGGACAACCATGGTGCTTTTGTATTCAGTTAAGGTGACTATTGGAACCTAGATAAATATGGATTTTAATCTTTCCATTATTGTTGTTGTTATTATTTCTGCTTTTTTTTAAAAAAGAAAGCAAACTTCATTTGCTGATTTCTTTCATTGGATCTTATCCAGTGTGTACATTTTATCATGATTATTTGTTAGTTGACAGTATGTTAATTATTGTTAGCTGCAGTATAACAACCAATCCATTGATGCTACACCACTAAATTCTAGGAGCTGCTTCTCCTTTATGTTCCATTCCAGGTGGCATGTGGATATTTTAATAACATCCTATAAGAGAAAAATGGCCTGCTTTTGTTGAACAGTCAGAATGGCATCTACAGTAGCAGTTTTAATTCTTCAGACTTCCATTCTTTTTTTCGGAAATTATTTTACATGTATAATTACTTGCCTACTTGTATGTCTGTGCACCACTTAAATGCCTGATGCCCATGGAGGCCAGACAATGTAATCAGGTTGCCTGGACTTTGAATAGCGGGAGGTTGTAAGCCACCATGTGAGTGCTGAGAATCAAGCCAGGTCCACTGAAAGAGCTGCCAGAGCTCTTAACCACTGAGCCATCTTTTAGATGTTTTAGAAGTCTAGTTGAAGTGTGGACTATGACATCATTGACTGATGTGGAAGACATTTGTGTGTGGAGGGAAGACGGGCAGGACAGTAAGCATTGCATTCTGTACATCTCATTGTAGTTAAGGAACGGAGGCAGAAGGGCTCTCACTGAGAGGGATAGCTCTGCTTAGACATAGATCTAATAATGACTAGAAATTATAATGTCCACTGCTTGGGCTTTGTAACTAGTAAAACAGAGACTAAAGGAAGCTGAAATGGCATGTTCAAGGTTGTATATATTATTGTATGAGGTGAATCAGCAAAAATCCCTGGATGTTTTATTTCTGTTTTTCAAAGGGTCCTCAAATCTGTGAATTGATACCTTTCATCATTTTGGGGAAAAAATGCCATTATATGTTAAATATTGCTTGTGTCTTATTTTCTTTCTCTCTAGGACTACAACTAAATGTATTTTACACACACACACTCACTCACAGATATACACATGCACACACACATACACATACATGCACACTCACACACACATACAAACACACACACATACACACACACTCACATACATACGCATGTACACACACATACACATACATGCACACACATATGCACACTCACACATAAATACAAACACATATACATACACACTCACACACACATACACACACTCACATACATACGCATGCACACATATACATACATGCACACACACATGCACAATCATACTCACACACATACAAACACACACACACACACACACACACACACACCTGCTAGATCTCCAATACTCTCTTCTATGGTTTTCATTCTTGCTGATTTGTGCTTCATCCTAATTAACTTTGTAAGATTTCTACTGTAGTTCATTAATTTTTATTTGTTCATGCTTGTGAAATCTGTTTAGAATATTAGGTATTGGTTGAGAATCTGCTAATTGTCCTTGAGTTTCTAACTTTCTGTTAGACATGAAATATTACCGTTTACCTATCTGAACATAGTAAGCGGGGTTATTTAAAAACTTGGGTCTAGCTGACTGTGAAGCTCTACACCTATCTCAGCACTGTGAGGCTGAGGCAGGGGGCTCATGACTTTGAGGTAAACCTGGCCTAGACTATGAGTTCATGCTTATCTTGTGCTATTTAAGACACTATTGCAAATAGCACACACACACACACACACACACACACACACACAC
>JADRCD010193413.1:0-37269 GCA_019843815.1 Montemys delectorum
CCAATGTCCAGACTAAAACCAGATGTCTGGGCACATCAATCAACATATGAATACACACTGCACAACATTATCCTTCAACAGACAAATCCTATGAACACTGCTTGGCCTGCACTGTCAGAGCCTGACCACTCACATGGGTGACAATGTGTGGAGGGGAAGCATCACTGGTCAGCTGGAAGTCCTTTGCAAACTGTAGGCAGAGAGGAAGGAGCTCTCTGGTTGTAACTGTGTTATTCTGCGACAAGCTGGATCCAACAGTGGCTCCACTCAGAGAAGCCCTTTCTAGCTAGTGATTTGGCTCATTTCAAGCCTGATAACATCTACCAATGTGGGGAGGTGCTGTTGCATCTGTGCTCTGAGTTTGTCTCTTGTCTTATCCATGTGCCTCTGCTTCTGAGTGTCCTCATAGAGCATGGGTTGCTCTCATGGTACTGATGAATATCAAAGTTCAGTTCATAATGTACCTGTATCTCCTGTCTTGTGGTCACCAGTCCTCCATATGTCCTGTTCCATCATGTTTTGTCCAGAAATATACTCTCAGGCTACAGGCCTGGGGAGATTGCATCACTGTGACAAATACACGAGAGACACTATTTTATTGGAGAAAATATTTATTTTAAAGGACTCAGTCCATGGTAATTCTACTTCATTAGTGGAAAGATAGTCATGTGTCTATCTGATGGAAGAAGAAGAGGAGGAGGAAGAAGGAGGAAGAGGAGAGGAGAGTGAAAGGGAGGAAAGAGGGAGAGGAAGAGGGAGAAGGAAAGGGAGAGGAAGAAGGAGAAGAAGAGGAGAAGAGGAAGAGGAGAAGAGGAGGAGGATGAGGATGAGGAGCAGAAGTAGAAGAAAGATGGAAAAGTGTGGGGACAGATATATCTTCTTCAGAGGCAAACCTCTAGTGCTACTCTAGTGATGAATTTCTTCAAATTGGATCCTACCTCATAAAAGTTAATTCAGCCATGAATGCATTGATGGATTAATACATTGACCAGGTTAATGATCTTAATGCCTATTCACCTCTCGGGAGTACTACCAATAGGAGTAAAAGTCTTTACTAGAAGAGTCTTTTGGGGTGGCATTTGATATCCAAACTAAAAGAGGTTGCTTGGACCATTTCTGCCTCAAGTCCCCCTTTTCCCTATTACAAAATAACTGTGTTCACCAAGGTAGTGTGTTAAATAGCAACAATAATAATTTATCATAGTTACTGAGCATTATAATTGAGAATACCTTTACTAAGTATTGAAAACCGTCACTCTCTTTCTTCCTCACATGTGAGAAAGGCACCGTGATATTAGTAGATCTGTGTGGGTTTATTTATACTCAAATTATTTTGACATGCAGGAATGACAATTTCTTCTGGTTAGGCATAATGTTTAGAGCAAAACAAAACACCTTGTCATGAAAACTATATTTAGGAGAAAATGAAAAAAAATCACATACTTTGAATCAGTCAGCATTTGAATCTAAAATTTTTGACTCTTGAGTTCATAGTCCTTTTGTTATGCTCACTGACAATTGGACATCATTTAAAGTAGTATAAATTAGTTGGTTCTTTCATTGGGGGGAATCCAGGGTAGAATACACTGATGCAGACGATTTGTAGAGCCCACCCAGGAAATCTCATAGTCCATAAAACACTGAGCTAGTGCTGAAAAATGGACAGAGAGTGAAGTCCTAAATTCAGAAACACTAACAGGGCACTGCGAGGTCCAAAATGTGAGCAAGAGAGTGCATAGAATAGACAACTGAGAGGGAATCCGAGGAAAGGATCTGTGCAGACTTTGACATGTGTGATCTGAAGCTAAGCATCATCTTCCAGTAGGGCTCATGAAATCTCAGTCCCTTTAGCATTTCTGAAGTCACACTGGTTGGGAAATTGTTGAAGTGAGACTGAGATTTGTAATAGCAGCGAGACCAGAGAAACAAGCAGTTTCTTTCTGTCTTGCCACTGCTCACTAGAATCTGCTTCTGTATTCTTTGTATCTATTGTTTCTTTCCCCTTCTTTTTATACATAGTTTGCTGTTTTCCCTATGCATAAAGGTAGAAAATCAACAATGACCATAGACTTTATTTCCCATGAACACTGGTGGTAGTCAATATATTCCAGTTAAAAATTTCCCAAAGGGAAAAAAAAAATTCCCAAAGGAACAAGCCAATGGGTCAATGTTGAGCAGAGGTTAATGTAGATCTAGGTAGTATGTCTAACCTATATTGGTCAACAAGTGAAAGATACTTTGAAGAGGTGAAAAAGGACAATGGGCATGTTGACATATTTACTATATTGTTGGCATTAAGTCAGATCGCAATTTGTACTCCTCATCTCTTCTGCAGTGTCTGAACACTCAGGAAACCCACAGCCTTACCCATAGTATGTAAGTGTCCACCTTCCTCTTCTCAAGTTGTTCCATGCCACGAAAGTCTCTGCTGCTGGGTTTCCACTTCCTGGAGGGTAATGGTTTTATAATAAGAGCTTTCCTGCATGTTATAATGTAAAAAGTAGTCATAATATGTAAGACTTTAAAAAGCTTATAGTGTGAGAAATTTCTTCAAAATCTGTAGGGAAATAAATGTTTGGGGAGTTGTTATCGAGTCAACCATGTCCATTGGCTATGACTTTTTCAGTTTAGTATTGAAATTCCCTGACTTGAGGGAAAGCTCTTCTAGGTTAAAAAAGAACAGTTGATTACCCCAAAGTCTGCTAACTACCTTGGTTAGCTTTCTACAATAGTAACTTATGAGAGCAAAGAACCCAATTTTTCCTCTCTGTCTTATAAAGTGACATGGCAAACCCAGAGTATTCAACACCTGCAAACCAATGTGAGCTTACAGATGAGTATTTCTTTGAGCTAAAGCCAATAACCATCCAAGTGAGGCAAATATAAATTCATCCCAGAATGTATGCATGGGAAAGTCTGTACTGTTGCTAATTGTATACTTCTCCAATGTTCCCATGCAAAGGAATCAATTCTGATTCCGTTTGTCTGATTTGGTTCTATATGTAAGTTCACATTTTTAATTGGCTCTCAAGCCATCTAATGCTGATGATCTAAATACTGCACTAGGTTTAGAAACATTTTGATGCACAGCATACAACCAGAATAGCAGAAACTTGAACTGGAATATTTAGAGTTGTACCATGCTCAGCTCATAAAAAGACAACATGATTATTTGGTGACTGGAATGTAGAAGTCTGGGTTCCCAGTATTAAAGAGAACAAAAGAAGGTTTGGTATCCCACAGACTTTTCTACAAACAAGTATATTTTTGGGGGGATTCTTTTTTTTTTTTTTTGGAGGGGAACCTGGGAAAGGAGATATTGTAAATAAAGAAAACATCTAATAAAAAATATATATTAAAAAAAGATTGTACTAGAATTTTGCATTAGAAAGTAGAAAGTTGAGTAACAAGCCAGTAGTTTTGGCTATAAATGAATGCAGGCTGTTAAAGTTTTTGAAATCTAAAACTGTCATATGGCCTCCGAGGACACTGACTAGGCTCCTTTGAGATTGTCCAGATGTGACAGATGCATGAATCTCACTGAGCTGATCTTTATCCTGGAGTAAATCCAGAATGTTCTGGCCAAAATAAGGTAAAAAAATGCATTTAGTCATACGTTATGTACTCCTTGAAGTCCAGAAGTAGTAATGAAAAAAAAATCAGTTTTCAACATAGTAATTATTTCAGCTTTTTGTTTGAATTTGCTGTTGTTTCTTGAGAAACATCTGTGCTTCAGGTAACAACAGATGGTTGAGTTTGCAAATAATCATTGGTAGAATATGCGATTTTGATTATTTGAGTAAAATAAAAACAACATTATTTGATTAAAATGAAAATTTCTTTTCCCTCATAAACCTTTCTCAGTAACCACTTCACATGAATAGTTTCATCACATCTTATTTTTAAAAATTATTTCATTTATTTTTTGAGATTATAATATAATTATGTCATTTTCCTTTTGTCCCTCCCTCCAAACTCATATACCCCTTCTTGTTCTCTTTAAGATTCATGGCCTCCTTTTGTAATTAATTGTTGTATTATATGTACGTGCATACATATTCCTAGAAACACAAACACATCCTGCTCAGTCTGAATAATGTTATTTGTACGTATTTGTATGCAGGACTGACCAATTGCTACTGGATAACTAAGTAATTGGTGTGCTCTTCTTTGAATAACACAATTTCTCCTCCTTCAGTATCCCTTAGTTGCCTATAGTTCTTTGTATAGGAACTTCCTGGGCTTCCCCCCTGTCCACTTTAGCATATCTATTATCCTTATTCAACTTGTGTTTAGACAATTGTGTTGGTGAAATTTTTGGACCGTAGCCTCTGATATTGCTAGAAGACACACCCTGACAGTTGATTCCTGGATCCTCAGGCTCTTACAGTCTTTCCAACTGTTCTTCTACAATGATCTTGAGTCGTAGGTATGGGAGTCGATTTGTATATGTAGTCATTAGGTTGATGTATGAGACACACTATGAGAAAGCCTCTTAGAAAGGACAGCAAATAAACAATGCAACATTTATCGCCATCCCTTCGTAATGAGTTGCATCTCCTGGAAAGCTTAGAGTCCTAGATGACAGGGTAGAAAGAAGGAAACTAAAAATACCCTCAAATTAACAATAATTTCCAAGTCTCATCCTGCACTACAGAGCTATCGGCAGGTAGTAACTGCTCTGGAAGGGGAGAATGTGGGCACAGGTAGGTTTCCCCTGCTTCAGTGGATGCACCAACACCCATGGGCCTATGGACGGTGCTAACTGAACTTAGTGTGCTATCAAAAAGCAAAACTAAAAAACAAAGCAAAACAACCAAGCAAAACATTCTTATCAAGATATTTTCAGCTGCCTTTGGTTATCTTGTAGATTACATAGTGTCAGAGAGAATATTTGCAGATATCTACTTGGTGTAAGAAACCCAGTGAAGGAATAGACTGCAGGTGATGGTTTACTTGCTGAAGACACTAGCTTAGACTCTAGATTCTGCATGGTTTCAGGCTAAGGGCTAAGCTGGACAAGCCTTTGATCCATTTTGAACACATGCCTGGAATGATAAGTTAGCTGGGCTTCGGGGACAGCTAATGTCTCCACAAACTAAAGAATGTTATTAGGGCTTGATTGCAATCTCCTGATGAGACAGAAGTGAATTAAACAATAGAAGCTGGCTGCTTGACAGCTCTGAGTCTCCACTGGTAAGTTCCTAACATGCACAAGTACTAGGGAAGAAGGATAGTGACAGAAGTTGGGCAGGCAGACAGGACTCTTTAATTCAAAGGGGTGAGTGTTAATTAATTTATTTTGGGTAGGCAGATCTGATTTCTATGCTAGACTACAAGCTGTTGCAGCATAGTTGGGGACAATATCCTGGCAGCTAGTGGGCTATCGTGTACTGTCTGGGTGGCTGACCTTATGTCACATACATTATCCTATGCCCACAGTAACTATATTGCGTTTGTTGAATATCAACAGATGGTTTTTATTACCCTTCACTTTTACTTTTATGTCATGTGCTTGTATGGTTGTGTGTCTCTGATCCTGGTTTCTCTAAAAGCTTCTCTGGATTCTTGAAACTACCATGGCCAGTAGAATAAAGAACTAATGAATGAATTGGAAGTTGCTATCCTGATTAGAATGGCATAGCTTTAAATATGTGAAGTACTGTCATACTATGCATTCAAGATGGGACAAGTGGTACCCAGAAAAAAAAGCCTAGAAATTAAAATTCATTGAAGAAAATGTTAGACTTTTAATATTCTGATTTTCTGTCTTCTTCTGCTGCTTGTTCACTGCCAACAATACATTTCCTCTCTATCGTTTCACAAAACAAAGAATGTCCTTGTATTTATGGAAGCATTTATTGAAGTAATGATTTTTAAGATCCCAAATGGAATGATGTACTAATAAAATACGAACTGAAGCATTTACCAGTTTTTGAGTAATGTTTAAAACTCTTTTGGTGTAATGAAAACAAAAATAAGCAAGCAATTAAACAAACAACCTTATAAGTTTCATACAGACAGCTAGTAGTAGTAGTAAGTCACTTAAAAATCTAAAATATGTTAAAAATTAGTCAATGTATAGTATTACAAGGGTGGATTTTAATGTTTGTAAATTATACCTGTATAGATGTGATAGTTAAAATTCTAAGGAATAACTATGCATTATTTCTTAAATAGAAGGGTAGACTGAACTCCCTCAAAAAAAGCTGGGCATGGTATGTCAACCATGAAGTAACCACACTTTTATTTTCTGTGTACACTAGGGTGACATAGTTGGTTTCTTTTCTTTGTGATGTTGTCCTTGGTGACCTGTACAAGGCTGTTCCCTTTTGTTCCCTGTTACCAATACTACTGGGCTTCTCAATTTTATATATACCTACTTTATACACTTTATTATCCCCAGCTTGAAGTAGAGTTGCTTTGAGCACACGTTTATTTTTATCCTACATAAACAACATGCTATTGTCTGTAGAAGCTATTCTACTTCTGAATGACCTTATCTATCCCCAGCACTTTTATTTAAGTATATTTCTGGGTTGTGCATAGACTCATTCTGTTGATTTCAATTTCTACACAGTATTTAGTAGTATTGTTCCTTCCAGTTTTTCACTACTCCACACAAACTGAAATAAGTGTTCTCCTAATGGTTGTGTGTGAGTGGAGATCTGCTTTTCATCAGTCTTGGGGTAGTCCTGAGAATAAGTCTATGGTTAGAAGTAAATAATGAAAGCTTGAATGTGTTAAGATAAATGACTTAGTAAATAAAAGGATAAATTAAAGAGGAGGGAAACTGGATCTGCAAAGCAATTTTCTGGTAACAATACAAAAACCAGACTTCATTATATGCAGTTAGACAGTGAAAACTGAATATATAATTATATATAAAAACTCTATATAACTATATAATAACTATATATATACATGATATACATATATATATATATACATGATATACATACATAAACACACATATATAAAATGTATAGACTATGTAAGCCTAGACTCTTTGACTAGAATTATCTTAGGGACATGTGAGGGACAGAGGAGAAAGAGTTAGTGGAAGAAGGGAAAGGAGAGAAGAAACTTCTGGATCCCCCTCAGAGGACCATTTTATTAGATAGCACAGTGGTTCCCATGGAGATAGCAAGGACATGAATGGCTGGCCCTCTGAAACCCAGTGAGTTCCTGACAGAATAACAGAGTATTTCCTTTCTGCTAGATGAGTTCTTTCTTCATCATGGCTCACTAACCCACCCTTTCCTGCTTCCTGGCCCTGGCATTCCCCTACACTGGGGCATAAAACCTTCACAGGGCCAAGGGCCTCTCCTCCCATTGTAAGCAGTACATTTTACACACAGTGAACTCAGTCCTTCCTCAGTCAAGAACATGGGTGTCGATGTATCACCTTTGACTAATATACTTTGCTATCGACTCCAGGATTTTCTCCCAAGCTAGTGGTGCCCTGTGAGTTTTCATGCCTTTGTGTAGCAATGAAGGACAAACAACTATGTCATGATTGTCACTGATAGATTCAAGGGCCAAATGTACAGTGGCCTCAGAGATGTTTAATATGAAAATATACAAGCATTTGAACTGATAAAACCTACTAGAAAATTTCCCCAGTCCTTAGATCCCAAGGGTTGTCCTTTGTGGACTGACTGCACACCAGATAGAGCTTTTCACAGACATGCAGTAAGGGACACATGTTGTAAGTAGCTTTCATAGTCTGGTAGAGCACAATCCCCAAAATACAAAGGTTGTGTACCTTTATCTGATGGATGGCAGGACCCCAGGTCGCTCAGCTCCAAAACCTCAATGATTATTTCATGAAAGGGGATTCAATTTTTCTTGCATGAAACTGCCTAGCAATTTTTTGGGTCAGCCTCATATGCACTGATTCTCCTCATTGATTTGTACTTGCTGATAAATATACACACTCGAAGTTGTACAGATGTTGGCTGTTACCTCCTCCATGAAGCTGTAAGGTCCATGCTGAGAGGGGTGGCCTTCCAATGTTCCTGCAATTGCAAATCTCACAGGTGTAGTTTTCATAAAGTGATGGCAGCAGTGGTCCTCCCTATGCCTCGATTTATTCTCTAGATTGGAAAGCAGTAAGATTTGTTTGTAGAGGCTATGGAGTTTGCCCAACTTTGGGCTGTTAAATCTTCTGCCCTTGGGCTTCAGACCAACTGAACTTGAAAAAGTGATTAAAGTTTCATGATGTTATTTCTGAAATTTCCTGGCATTTCTCACCAAAATTCTTTCATAACCCCTAATCTTGAAAGGTAGTGTATAATATGGTCTCTGCCCTCTCTTCATTGAAACATCTTTTATCTACAAACCAGTACTAAGCACTGTGCATATTAATTTATGCAGAATAAATAAGCATTGGAAACTTAGGGGTCCATGTCCTGACATACTGATTAAATGCAGTAGTAATGAACTTTTCTTAACTTGCAAACAAAACTCCTTATTACATAAATGAGTTTAAGATTCCCTATTTCTTGAAAGTGAGCAATTTTCAAATATTCTTGATGAATATTTTCACATTGTGGGTAGTCAACATAAATTATCATGGATTGTTGCTGTTTTTACTATGACTAGCAAAATTATTCTGGAAAAAAAATTTTGTATGCCAACAGAGAAGATCTAAATCAGTTAAGTCAGATTATAGTAGAGTTCTACGTGTACAAAGGCTTTGGAAAGTGTGTTGACTTATTTCATAAGATCCAGCATGTCACAAAAACAAGTCTTAGTGCTTTGTGGCTCTGTCCCCTTCATTGCATAATTGGTAGTTTGGAATCCTTGACTGGACACCATTTTTTTTTTTTTTAGCATGATATGTTTTTCCCAACCAGGAAACTTGTAAATTATATTCTATCATGCATTCTCTTTAGAGGAACTTTTTTTTTTCACTGACTTCTCTAGGATCTCACTCCTTTGTTCTTCAAAAAAAAATCCTTCTCAATTATTTGTAGACTCAAAACTGTAATCCCAACAGAAGAGCAAAAGCATCTACAGTTCCCTAAATGAGCACAGGTTTCCTCTGGCTTGCTGCCTCTGTTTTGCCTCTCCTTGCCAGTTTTAACCTTCTTAGCAACATCAACAGTTCATGTTACCTTGGCAACAAAGATAGGCTAGTATGATGCTCTGGCACCATTCTAGCATCATGCTTTCGGAACAAAAGAAAACAATGCAATTGGTAAATAAATTTGTAAAAACCTAGAGTCTGGGGATTATTCTTTTTAAATTTATATCATTTACTGGTATAAGGTTATGTATATTTAAATTTTAATGAGTTAAAAAAAGTCAACCATAAAATAGCATATAAAGTCAGTATTAAGTAGAAGACTCTGTTATGTAAGTTTACCAATAGGATACTCTCTAAGGATACTCTCATTTTACCTTAAGGGTTTGAAAATTCTACACTTTGTAGGAGGCCATTTGAAATACAGAAAACAAAATGACATTCTAAGGACTTGGACTCCAAAGATGCCACATTCAGTTCTGGCATCTGTTTAAAATCTGTTTTGGAAAATTGCTTTCTGTCTCTGTGTTAGCTTTCTGTTATCATAATAAATACTAGAGATGGCTTTAAAAAGCAAAGGTTTGGCTCCCAGCTTCAGAGATTCTAGCTCGTAATTAGTTCATGGCCATTGACCAACTACTAGTGTTTTCAAGAGCAAAAATCAGATCGGTGAATGTGAAGCCTAAAAGTCAGCAGCGCACAAGGGATGGAGCACTTACTGCTATGCAAGGCATTGAAAAGAATTACACTCCAAATCCAGGGACATGGTTAAAATGACTTTCCATTATATAAAGCTGTAACCAGACATAGAAGAGCGGTGAGGGGCAAGGTTTTGAAAGCAAGACAAGTTCAATTCTGATGCTGTATCTTCTCTATAATTAGGACATTGTTGCATATTCCACTAATAAAACAAAGACAAACAAGAAATCTCCAGACTTAGATCTAGCTGCTGGGTTAGTTTTCTACTATTAAGTGAAGAAGGGTATTTAAAAATTGGATTTATTAATAATAGATTCATTAATAATAGATTATGAATATTTTCACAGTTCCAGAGATTCTATAATTTATAAATTATAAACTTTAAATGAATATATGTGACAGATATGAAGCATACCAACACTTAATATGTTCCTGGGTTGATAATATGACTTGTTCCATGGTTTCAGGTTTTAGAGAGGAAATTAATGGGTAGGCAAGGAAGGGAGATTCCTGCTTTAGAAAAAAATTATAAAATGGAAGTCATAATTGTCTTTGACCAGTCTGATATTTTTTAATTTTTCTGAACAAGTCAATTGATTTTCTCCTTAAGGACATTTACACATATTGCCCACAGCTTTGAAGGTACCTCCATCTCTGCCTGTCAAGTTTTCATGCATCAGTATCTCCTAATTTTGCTAGACTCCAGTATAACACCTTTTCCTAAAGGCTTACCATTTCTACTTGGTCTAACTGAGAATTCTTACTAAGTCATTTCCCATGGTTCCCACTTTTGTATTCTTTATAATCAGTCTCACATTTTCCATTCTGTTTTTATTTTTGAATTGTATCAGTTTACCCTAAAACAGGGATGTGTCTAATTTATTCACTAGTGTAGACTAGACTGTGAAATTATATTTGGTAGGTGCTCAATAAATAAAATGACAAATGTACACATGAAGGAAGTAAAAGAAACTCATGATGAGGGAGCACCCAAGACTGTCAAAGGTGATGAATGATGAATGGATCCTAGAAGGTGGGTGATGAATGGGACAGTGGGCAGTTGTAGCTACTTCTTTGACAGAGTGTCTAGGAGCCAATTTTAAACAGAAGGCGGTTGCACATATAGAGAAAGATACTGAAAGCAAGAAGCTCAATTATTTCAAGGGAAAGGAATTCATATGCTCACAAAATTCTCTGTGCTAACTAGAGATAGTTTTTAAACTAAGAAAACATGCAATGATTTTACATATTTATACTTACCACATCTATTCTAGGTTTTATAGTTGAGCATCATTTAAAATACTTATTTCCTGATTAAATGAAGAATGCAAAGATTTATCTACTGAACACAACAGTCTAATTTTATTTTAGTGTAAGACAGATGTGAATTATAATCATTAAGGGTACATGAAGCATATAGTTCACCACACTACCGCTGTTTCTGCTGTGTTAGAAACCTGTATGAAAGGCAGAGATATTTCATTAGAAGGACTAAAAATTTTGGAACATTTTAAATATACATACAAAATGTATGTATTATTTGTACATAGCTGCACAGGTATCTATAATATTTTATAGAATATTTTAAGTGAGCCACTTCTCTTTTAAGGATGAGCTGAAAGGCCAGCAGGCTCAGAGCTAACACTAGACTTTAGTGTCAGGGAATATTTACTATGATACCAAAAAACAATACAAAACAAAGCAAAACAAAAAACCACCGCCACCAACAAAAAAATCCAGGCATGTTACATCTCAATGACCAAATTTTTCCAGAACATACAGTAGCAAATGATGAAAGAATGGGTATTAGAATAATTAAATTGAATTCATCCTTCTTAGCGTTAATGACAGAGCTATATTATTAAATGAAAGAGTAAGAGAGTTACCAAATGCAATATGAATCTGTATTTAACTCTATGGTATATATAAAAATTATATATATATATATATATATATATATATATATACATACATACATATATATGCATACAAACATTACTGCTCACACATTATACTATAAATACATGACATAATTTCTCAATACATAATCATGCAGAGTGGTAGTGATGACTGTAAAGTTCCCTTTGACTCTGACAGCCTCAGTGTATTACTTTTGGTCTTTTAGTAATTTTTTTCTTCAATAATAAATATTTTATTAATTCTTGGAACTTTCATACAATGCATTTTGATATTTACCAACTCTTTCCCTTAACTCCTCTCAGATCTACCTGATCTTGTTACCCCCACTAACTCTTTGTTTTTTTAAAGTTTAATCACCCATTGACTCCAACTTGTGCTGTCCATGTTCTTCTAAGTGTGGAGTGATCCAACTGCAACATAGCTGACCTTCCAGGGGTCAGTCTTTTTTTTTTTTTTAAATATTTATTTTTTATTACTTTTAATTATTTATTTTTTATTGGATATTTTCTTTATTTACATTTCAAATGTTATCCCCTTTCTGGGTTCCCTTCCTGGAAACCCCTTATCCCATCCCTCTTCCCCTTGCTTGAAGATGTTCCCCCACCACTCCTACTCCCACCTCCCCACCCTGACATTCCCCTATATTGGGCATGAAGCCTTCACAGGACAAAGGGCCTTTTCCTCCATTGATACCTGACAAGGCCATCCTCTGCTACATATGCAGCTGGAGCCATGGGTCCCTCCAAGTGTACTCCTTGGTTGGTGATTTAGTCCTTGAGAGCTCTGAGGGATCTGGTTGGTTGATATTGTCTTTCTTCCTATGGGGTTGCAAACCCCTTCAGTTCCTTCAGTCCTTTCTCTATCTCCTCCACTGGGGACCCTGTGATCAGTTCAATGGTTGGCTGTGAGCATCCAACTCTGTATATATCAGGCTCTGGCAGAGCCTCTTGGGAGGCAGCTATATCAGGCTCCTGTCAGCATGCACTTCTTGGCATCTACAATAGTGTCTACATTTGGTGACTGCATATGGGATGGATCACCAGATAGGGCAGTCTCTGGTTGGCCTTTATTTCAGTCTTTACTCTATACTTTGTCCTTGTATTTGTGCCTATGAGTAGTTCCCCCTTCTTTTTTTTCTTTTTTCATTTTTTTTTTTTTTGAGACAAGGTTTCTCTGTGTAGCCCTGGCTGTCCTAGAACTTACTCTGTAAACCAAGTTGGCCTCGAACTCAGAAATCTGCCTGCCTCTTCCTCCCAAGTACTGGGATTAAAGGCATGTGCCACCACTGCCTGGCTTGTTCCCCCTTCTAAGAAGGATTGAAGCACCCACACTTTGGTTTTCTGTCTTCTTGAGCTTCTTATGGTCTGTGAATTGTATCTTGGGTATTAAAGGAAACTAGATTCCCCTTCCCCAAAAGCCTTCATCTGCCTATAGCTCTTTAGTTATTGGTACTGCAAATCAGGTTAAGAGCCCAAGGTTGGGGAGCTCACAGACCCCAAGGATGCATCCACTGACTGTTATCTTGATAAATAGACATAGTATCAAACAACCCTATAAATTCATATCTCTCTTCAAGTAGGTTAGTACTGCTCTCACACCATATCAAAATAGTTTCCTTTTGTTGAGGATGGTAGTTAGAGTGGAAACTCACAAATGGTGAAAGTGCAGAGAGTACCTGACTGTGCAGTACTTAGCCACATGACCTCTGCAAGATGCAGGGACCTTTGCAGAGAAGGGGAAGAAAGATTATACAAACTAGAGGTCATGGAGGGCAGGAGTAAGAAAGGATCTTTTGGCCATGGCTGGCCTTCTAGATTCATGAACTCACAGCAGTTGTTGGCTGTATACAATCAGTACATGTTCTAAGGATTCTCAGAGATTACAGACAGAAGACTCTGCCTTAAGTGCCTTGGTCCATAAGGGATTAATTACTTTTGCTCATAACTTATTGGCCAATGCTGGCACTTTGTTCCTTCTGTCCTTAGGAACAACTTTCCAAGCAAGTCAGTTGAGCATGGGACCACCTCCACTCTATGCACTGGAATATGCACACATTTTCAGAGTGTTCAGGGAGACTATTAGTGCCTTTTGTCTTCAACTTTTTCTACTGAGTATCCTCTGAATTTTGAAAAATAATATAAACAAAGAGATAGATTAAAACTTAAAAAATATTTACCATAAAATGCAACATGGGCTAGGTGATTCTCCTCTTTTCTTGGGATACAGATAGCTTACCACATTTACTAGCAACGCTTTTAACACAAGCGTATAACTTAAAAGGCTCCTTGGCTGCTTGCCCGAGTGATAGAAAGCACACTGAGCAAGCACAGAGGACCTTCTCTATACGGAAGTGACTGGGTAGACCATCTATCAGTACTCATCACCTGGATCTCTGTGGCTGATCTGGCTGGCTTGGAGGATTTTCCATTCATCCTTTGTTGCTCCACGTCTCCTTTCCAAACCCCTCCCTGTATCAAAGAGAACACTCCCTATTCATAGAAGTAGGAATACAACTAACCTGAAGTTCTTGAATTCACTGTGTGTTCAAAGCTTGCCTTTAGCAAAGTGCCACGGAATGAGGATGTCTTGAAAATTCACCTTATGCAATGGTGATGCAGTCAAATCAGCTCCTTAACTAGAATTAACAATGCTGGTTGAATGCAGGCAGGTAGGACACTCATTGTCCTTTGAAAGATCACCAGGGTGAAGAAACTAACAGTTAGAGATGACTGGGGCATCTATATTCTACACATTTGATTCTAGATTTTATTTCTGACCCCTATTTTAGAGAGCAAGCTATAGAGTTATTTCTGCTAAGATCATTTCAACTCACATCAATGTCAACTCTGCGTTGACATTCAAGCCTTTTATGTCCTTGTCACATATCCACTTTCTGTCTCATCTCAGGCCATTTTCTTGCACTTGTTCTGTCAGAGTCCACCATGGACCTTTAATATTTAAAGACTGGGATCATTTTGCAGGTTTTAGTTTAATGGTAACCATAGCACACATGCGTATTTATTATTGATAGCCAAGGCACACTGCATGTCCTTGGCCATCTTCTTTTCTTTCGCTGTCACAGGAGGGCTACCATCTCTGGAATTAAGCTCTGCTGTTGCTGTGGCGAGGGATGAACTGACAGCAGATTCATAATGGTGTAAACTGTTCGTGTGGGTGGAGGTGACCATGCTAAGAAGGGAGACAAAGCCAGAAAGTGACAGGCCACGGAAAGTCCGGTTTCGGATTGCCTCATCTCACAGTGGGAGAGTTCTGAAAGAAGTCTATGAAGATGGACAAGCACCTGGCTCTCTGGATTCTGAATGTGCTAGTATCTGTGCAATAGATGGGCTAAGTGACTCTGAGGGACAGCAAAATGGCCACATTGGATCAGAAGATAACGAACAGGAGAAAGATCAGGATAACCTGCTGGTATTAGCCAGGACAGCCAGTGAGAAAGCTTTTGGTACGAGAAGAGTCAACATTTTAAGCAAAAATGGTACAGTCAGAGGCGTCAAATACAAAGTGAGTGCTGGCCAAGCTCTGTTTAACAATTTGTCCAAAGTGTTACAGGTAAGTCATTGTACACTTTCCTGTTCTGAGTTTTGTTCCTCACTCACCATCTCCACCCCTTTCAGTTCTCCAGGATAGAGTCAACATCTCATTCCTCCAAACTTCATGAGACACTCTAGATCTAAGACACTGTGTCAACAGCTACCCATTAAAAATAGACTCATTGTCCTTTGCAAACTAGATTGCCTTTGCATAACCACATTTCTGACATGAAAGTGGTCTCCTATGATGGGTGATGACTAGCACAGGATCTGTTTCTTAACCAAGAAAGAAGACAGCAGATTATAGTGTTTAAAGCATTTCTACAAGTCCTAGATGTTAATTTCTTTCTGATCTACCAAGATGTTGACAAAGCTTCTGTATGACAATAGGTTTTAAATGTGAGCATTTCCTGTGGTTAACTCAGCTTCCCAGTACTTGAATTGCTACAGGGATTGATGGTTTGTTCATAAAGCTGCTATTTAATTTTAGTGCTTTGATTTGCATTTGTTTATCAACCTCTCAAAAAGCTGTCACTTATGAATAAATAACATAAACTCCAAAGCCTACAAAAGAAACTGTAGTTTCCACCCTCTGTTTTCACGCCAATGATGCTACAAATTAAATGCACAATTGAAAGGCAAAGAAAATGTCAAAAATCAAACTTTACAACTAGATTATCTTAATTATCTACTTTCATAGTTCTCTGTGCATAACTGGATGAACAATTCTATGAGCATAAATCCAGGAAAAAACTTTTCTGATAATCTCATCTACCCCAAGTTTTAAAATAACCAACATTTGCAATCGCAGAGTTTGGCATTGTCTTTAGTTTCACCACCATCATCATTATCATAAAATGAATGTTCTTTGGTCTCTCAAGGGAACACAGGTTAAAGGAGCTTTGGCTTTTCACCACGGCTGCCAGTAGCAGTATTCTAAGAGGTCCCATTCATTTCACTGTAAGAACAGTACTTCTGTGTAACAGGAGCAATAGATTTATGGAGTAGTGTGTAGAGGGAACAGATTTGATTCCTAGTGTGCACTTGATAAAGATGTGCACATTGTGAATGGTATCCTATATCTTGTCCTTTGATGATGGAGATGAACAGGTTCCCACAGGTCTCTTCCAGTACTGGAGAAGCATAAAGGTTAACAGTGGCAGCTAAATATTCCATCACATCAATTATCGCTACCAGGTGTGACTTCCTGGGTCTGTATTTTCCACAACTTCTGCAGGGTAAGCAGCAAACTTCCTTCATGTCACCATAGCTTAGTGACATGAAGTGATACTTCAGAGAGTAAAAAGTGAATGGCCAGTTTCTTGGACATGTGGTTAAGGTTTCAATATAGAGCCTGTCTGGTGAACAAGGAACTATGCTTGAAGAAACAGACATTTCTTCCTGTTTTAGGCTATAAAATCTTAAAGCACTCAATTTGAAACTTAAGGGGAAGTGCTAAATAAAGGTAAAACCACCCAGAGGACATATGAGACTCTTGGCTCCCTCTCTATTATTTCCTTGTGTGGCTAATCCTGTGTCATAAAACACTGATAGAACTTTCCTAAAATCTCAACTGTACAAGTTGACTAGATGATATTTTAACACCCCTCCCCCCTTTTTTTAACAGCTTGGTAGTACTTACTTAGAAGCTGATCTCTAAAGTGGATGTATGAGCTAGCTTCTATTCTATTTGTTACTTAATTTGTACCTCGGAATACTAGATAATGGAGGGTACACTATTAATCAAGGTGATGGGTAGTAGCTACAGAAAGTAAAGAGACTGTGCTCACCTGGTTGTCAGGGGAACTTGGTAGAGGACTAGTGTCCAGATGAGTCATTCAAGAATCTTCAGTTGGTCTAGATTATAGAGTTTCAAATCCAGGACTGACTTTTTATTTATCCCTCCTACCCCCTACAAATATCAAGAAGATATGGTTCATCTTCAGCTAACCTGGAAATCTGAAAACCTACAATTCAGTTTAGCCTGGAAACATGCCTTGGTTAGAAACTCTCAAACTACAGCTTGGAGTTTGCTTCTGTTGGAAGCTCTTTTGTTTATCCTTGCATTCGTCAACATTTGAAAATAAATTCACCAACTGTGTAAAACATAAACTAACCTGGGTCTTTAGGGTAAAATAAGATTCCTTCCCTTTGCTTATGAGGAGACATGCATAAGGGTCAGATTTTGATCAGGTTAGGTTACAGGGAAGATCATCCGGGAGCAGATGAGCCATGTTTCCTAGCCATGACTAAACTCATCATTTGGTTGACTTAGGACAGGCCCACAGGTGTTACCAGTGCAGTCTAAGGTGTGCGCTCATCTTGAGCACTAACAGATCTACTCTAAGGATTTTTTTCCTATCTAGTACTGTGATTTTACTCCCAATTATTGGAAACATTTACAAAACCTCATTCCTTCCTTGTCTTTCCCACCCCAAAGTTAGCCATATCAGCTGGAAAGCAAATCCTAAGAGTGCAGAATGACACCTAGCTCTTAAGGCCCTGTTTTCTGGATGAAATTGAGACATTCTTTGCTCTTAGCTGTGATTTTAAAGTGTCTCTATGGGGCTCTGTGATACAGATGATTAAGATTGTTTAGGTTTGCCAATATATTGTTATGGGTCTATATTTAGATGGTTATCATTCCTTGACCCTATCCTCAAGTTATATTGGTTTATTCTAGCAGAATATACATTTTAGTTTCTGTAATTTTAATTTTCCACTTATCTAAATTTAAGATTATTAAAGAAAAATGACTCGAAGGAAGGATCTTTAATACATAGATTCTGTGTGCATATATAAATTAATATCTTGTTTTTGTAGCTCTATCAAGAAGCATTTTAAAGTTTTAAGACACAAAAGTGATATGTTGGCATAGCAGTTTGCATCATGCACAGGGCTTTCTTGTATATTACTTTTACCTAAAAGTCTTATAAGGAAGCAAAACAATTATTAAGTCCCCTGTGATAATTAAAAAACCACCCTTAGTCTTTCATAATAGCTTACTATTACAATGAATGCATGTTTTTACTGAGGTCGATCAAATCTGGTTCAAAGCTAATAATACATGTATTCTTACATTTGCTTTTTTCTCTTTTAAAAGTATAATATCAAATATAAAAATTTTATCATTTCATTATGAGCTTTTAAATTTTATAATATTTTTAATCTTTGGTTTTCATCTAGGGATGGTCTGTAGAAATTTTTTTTTCAGTTTTAGCAGTATATTAAAAACTATCAAAGACATTGTTTTTAATTGATTAAATTGTCATGAGATTTCAAGGTTTTGCCTCAAGAAACTGGACAAGCCTGATTTTCAGATTCTAAGTCAGAATGCACGATAGTCAGAAGTTTCTGGAAACACTTTTACCTATCTCTGATTCATAGATATAGGTCTGATAAAATGTTATTATTCCCCGGAATACTCTGGATGACCTGTGATCTTGATGGCTTATTTATAGCATGTTCTAAAAGCAACATATACTACTTCCTAGTAGTTAAATAACTCCTCAACACCAGACGTTACTCATATTACCTATGTATACTGATGTAGTAATTCTTCACAGGACTCTTACAGGGTAGAACTAATATTAGCAAATTAGTTATTTTGAAATTCTTTTTTACATATGAAAAGATTAATTCATAGAATTTAAAATGTCATTTGTCCAGAATTGTTAAAGACAATTTGAGTGGATATACTGCCTTCTTCGTTATCAGAAATTAGGCAGGAGCCCTAGGATATCAGATAATGATCCCAAATATTTTAGGCATTTACACTAAGAAAACTCTTGACTTATTGCCTGAAAACCTGAAAAAACAAGGCTTCCAGATTGAGCTGGTACTGATGATATAGAACTTGAGGACTTATAGGACTGATAAACCTTAGAGTCCCACAGTCAACTTTTCTTTTTTCTTTCCTTCCCCCACTCCACAAGACAGTGCTTCCCTGTGTAGCTCTGGCTATCCTGGAACTCACTGTGTAGAGTAGACTGGCCACAAACTCATAGATCTGCCTACCCTTTGCCTCCCAAGTGCTGGGATTAAAGGCCTGTAGCACCACTGTCCAGCTTTCTCTTTACTCTTGATAACATTAGACACTGTGCAGAACCTCAGTGAGCATCTTAATTGTACTTCATTATACTCAAAATGCTGTGGAAAAATAGGAGAATAATCATTATGTACCTCTTGCAAATAATTTTTAAGAATTATGCACACCTACTTTCTGGAAACTGTTAGTGAGTTAAGTGAAATCCACTTGATGGCTGTTCTCTGTGTTCCATCTCTCTAGGAGATTTCCTATACAGGCTAGGGCTGGAGTTTGCATGCTGGAGTGCTGCTGGCTTGCTCTGTTCTTCTCTCTGCTACAGGTTCTTTTTTTATTAATGTAAACATATCCACTGCATACTTACCATGAAGCAGAGGGCCTGTCCTTAATTGTCAATGTTGCGTTGTGGAGGATGGTCCAAAGCAGGCTCTGAAAAAATTTATCTATGACTCTGGCTTGATTTTCTACCTCCAAAGATGTCTCTGTTTTTTGTTGACACAATATTTTCTTAAATAGTTCATTTTTAACTACTTGAGTGTTTGTCTTTTTCTTTTTCTCCTTTTGATATTTTTTTTGTTGTTAGTAGATCATCATCCCATTTGGTCTTTCTCTTCCCCTTTTCTTGTTCTTCTCTTTTTTCTTTTTCTTTCTACCTTATAGACCAAGGACTTTAGCTTAATCTGTGTAACAAGGACTTTTAATTCTATTCTACAAGTCTTCAGATAATTAGCATTTATTTATCCAATTTCTGTGAATTTTGTTGAAACCTTTGGCTCCATCAATATTGTCCACTTACCTCACTTTGTGAGACTCTTCTGTATTGTCATGACATTTAACTGGTATAGCCCTGGTTTTGGTTATAAGAGACATTCATTGAGACATAAATTATATATAATACAATCTACCCATTTACAGTGTACCATCAGATCCTTTTAATGAGTTTACTAAGTGGTGCATTCATTATTTACAAACTATGTAACAATATTTTCATCATCCAAATGGAAGTAAGTGAGCATTGTTCTTCATTTCTCTCTCCTCCCTCCTGCCTTTCCTTGTTATATAAAATTAATTTATTGATTTTCTGTTTCTATTGACTATTCTATTTCTAATGCCTATTCCTGCCATTTAAGCATAGTCTTCCACTCCATTTAGCTATAATTATGCATTCATTGGCCCAGAGCTCCACATTTTTCAGTACTTGATAGTCATTCAAGTGTCTGGTAACTACTAACTATTCTACCCTCTGGGGGGGGGGGTCAACATTCTATAGTCCGCATATGTGATCGTGTGTTATTTATAAGTGTATTTAGCTTAGTTTCAGCTAACCTGAAAGGTTATCAATGTTGAAAATTTTCATTTGTTTAAATAGTAGAGTAGTATTCTATTATCAGTATGCCACATTCTCATGTTCATTTATTCACTAATGGTGACTTAAATTGATTCCATGTTCTAGCTGTTGTGACTAGTGCTGTAATGAACACAGATGTATAAATCAATCTTAGCTTGGGGTATATGTGCTTTATGTGCATGGAGTTAGAGTGTGTGTGCTATAGCTATTAAATAGGATATTCTGTGAATATCTATAAGGTCAGTTCTGCCTAGACTACAGTTTAAGTATGTTTTCTTGATAATTTTGTGTATGGACAATCTGTACTTTGTCCATCACAGAGATAAAATGTTGGAATTCCTATCATCTTTTACTGTGACCTAACTCTTCCTTCATATTTATTAGCATTTACTTTATCCTTCCACGTCTCAGGTTTTGGGTGTATAAATATTTACAATTGTTGTCTGTGTTCATATGCAATTATTTTGATGGTATTTCTGCAGTTTTTGGTGGTAATGTCTACTGTATCTGACTGAAAATACAGCTCCCCTTGCTGTCTATTAGTCTCCATTTGTATGGAATATTTTTCTCCATCCTTTGACTTTCAGCTGACATATTTCTTTACAGATAAAGTAAGTTTCACTCACATTCCAAATGATTGAGTCTTAGTTTTTATTTTCCAATCCAGGCAACTACTGTATGCTTTTTAATTGCAGAATTTAACCCATTTATATTCAAGTTAATTATTGGCAGACAAGGAAATACCATTGTCATTTTGTGCATCATTTTGAATTGGTTTATGCATGCTTCTGACATTTCTTTGTGGCTACATGATTTTTCCTTTGAGTAGTACATTTTTACCCATTGATCTTCGGTTTTTCATATATCATTATAGGTTTTTGCCTTGTGGTTACTATGATGCTTACAAAAGCGTGTAGTTATTACAGATATTTTAATCTAATAGCAACTTAACTATGGTCATAAAAATATTCCATTTTTTACTCTACTGCTTTTCCCACATTGAGGTTTTGATGTTATGTATAATTTATAACACTCCATATTATGTATCCCTTAATGAATCATTGTAGTCATAACTATTTTTTCTTTTGCTGGTATGTGTATACATGCACACACATACACATACATGTGTTTGCAAGTGATCACATATGGCATGTGGGTGGGGGGCAGAGTTCAACCTTAGGTATTCCCTCATATACTGTCCATCTTTTTTTTTTTTTTTTTTTTTGAGACAGGGTTTCTCTGTGTAGCCCTGGCTGTCCTAGAACTCACTCTGTAGACCAGGGTGGCCTCAAACTCAGAAATCTGCTTGCCTCTGCCTCCCAAGTACTGGGATTAAAGGCATGCGCCACCATCACCTGGCCCATCTTGGTTTTTTTGAGATAGAATCTGTCAATGGAACCAGTGCTTCACTCATTTGCCTATGCTGGCTGGCTAATGAGCTCCAGACATCCACCTGCCTTTGCCTATCAAGGTGGGGGATTAAAAGTAGACGCCACCATGACTGGCTTTTGTATGAGTGCTCGGCTTGAACATACATCCTCAGGCTTGTGTGACCCACCTTTTCTTTAATAAGTTTTCTTTTTGAATTGCATATTAGAATACATTAGAGAATTCTAAGTTTGATTTAGTGTTTACGTTTAGCACTCCCCCTAGCATTCCTTACAAGAGAAGCTTCACAATGAATGAGCTCTCAGTTGTGTGTCTGAGAAAGCCTTTGTTCTTCCTTTATATCTGAACGATATACTTTTCAGTTTGCAGTGTTTTTGGTTGGCAAGGCTCCATCTCCCCTCCAATAGCTTGCATGTGTAATCCCACCCCTCATACCATGTAATGTTGCTGCTGAGACGTTTGATACATAGGCAGTTCTTTATATGGTACTTTCTTCTTCATGGTGCTGCTTTCAGAACCATCTCTTGGAGTCTGGACATTAATAGCTTGATCGGAATATGGCTTCTGGTGCTTTTATTTCAATTAAATGTGACTGGTGTCCTTTTTCTTTTTTGTACCCTGGTATTTCTATCTTCCTGCAGGTTTGGAAAGTTTCATGCTATTGCTTCTGTGAGTAAGCTTTCTATTCCTATCCCTCCTCCTTCTTGAATACTAACAGCTTATACCTTCGCTCTTTAGATGCTATACTATAAACCATTTAAACTTCCCTCATTCTTTTTCATTCTTTTTTCTTTTTCTCTTCCTCATTGGAAAATTTCAATGTCTGGGTTGCCACCAGCCTGCCCATCCAGAATCCCAGGCTAGAATTAGAAAAGACCTAGTGCCACCAAAGAATGCCAACAAAGGTCCGAAGAGGCTGCCATCTCATCAAATAAGCAGGCATCAGCATAAAGACACCTGGACAATGAAAAATCAGAGAAACACAGCACCATCAAAAGGAACCAAGAAAACTCTAGAAACTGACGAAGATGAACAGGAAATCTATGAAATGACAGACAAACAATTCAGAATCGTCCTTTTAAAGAAGTTCAGAGAATTACAAGAAAATACGGACAGAAAACTAAGTGAAATTCGGGAAATAATTCACGAACAACATGAGATGTTTGACAGAGAAATAAAAGTTAATCATTTCAAAATAAAAATTCTAGAGGTAAAAAATACAATAAGTGAACTGGCAAATTCAACAACAGTTTTCAACAAAAGACTTGATAAGGCTGAAGGAAGAATCAGTGAACTGGAAGATTGGACGTATGATTCTAGACTTTAAGCAAGCATTGTAACAGCTGGGCAAGGCAGCCTTTTTGGAGTGGCTTGCCCATGCTGAAAGAGTTTCTGATTATTTTGAAAGTTGTATAATAATAATAATAATAATAATAATAATAATAATAAGTTAAAATATTTATTCTATAAATTATACACATATAAATATGCCAATGCCTGAGTCATTATTGACTAGAGGACATTTACAAATTATGAACTAAATAAAATATGCAGAAAATTTTAATTAAGGGTTTATTTATGTGTACAAATACACTAATGATTTGAAGTGTCTTTTTTCAAGTTTACTTTCTCAATAATCATTATTTTGCTTAATTTTTGACAAATTATACCTTTTAAGATTTTCCTTGGAAGGTAAATAAATTATATTTCTTGTAACTTCCACACATTTAATAATCAATAGCAGTATCCAATGTCAATTTCTAAGCAATAAGTTGGAATTGTGAAAAAAGATACGTTGATCTTTTCTTTTCCTCTGTTTTATAAAATTCTTGGTCTATAACTTTTCTATGTGGAAAGCCTGTAGAAGCTTAGTTAGTCCACAGTGGAATAGAATAGTGAAAGCCAGTATCTTGATTTGTCCCATATAGTTTTTGGGAAAAGAGAAGAGGCAGCTAGAGAGTCTGAGCACCAGACTTGTGGGAAACTTGTGCAGTTGACTTAGGTGTAATGATGAGGAGAGCCAGATTGGCTGCAATCCCAAGGGAAATTGATGGGTCTAGAGATTGAGAGAAATGACTTCATGGGTTAAAGGTAAAAGAGGTTGGAGAGTCCCAGTACTAAACTATGAAACTGAGCCTTCATTCTTATTTGCATATTCCTGGTACTATGGCATTCACATGCCCTCATGGGAATCTCACAAGTACCTTCCTTTGACAGGTATTAGCATCTTGCTTGCATGGCATCTGGAAGAAGTCATTATCTCCCCTGCAATAAAGATTTTTCCCAAATTCCTTTCAACCTGTTCCAATTAAACATGAATGTTTGCATTGATCCAAGACTCACGACTTCGTCCTGGTTAGAGAGATGTAACTTTGGCACTCAGGTCAAGCTGAGTATGTGAAAGTTGAGGCTTATAGTATCTATGCTTAACAAAGGGTGAATAATGATTACTATTCATCTCAATATGCTAGTCTTCTATTGGTGCAGAAATGAATCACTGCTAGCTTTGTACCTTAAAACAATGCAGAGGTATTATTCTATAGCTATGGTGATCAAAACCCTGCATCTTATAGGATTAAATCAAGGTTTGGCACAGCAATCCCTCTGAAGATCTAGAGAGTATGTTACTTTTATTTTACAGCTTCCCGAGGGTGGCCACATGTCTTTGCTCTTAGCCCTGGATAAATTTCACTCCTGCTTCCATTAGTACATCTTCTCTGACTTTCTTGTGATTGCTCTGGGCTGATTCAAATAGCCAAAGTCTACCTACCATTATTATTAGGATTTTCAATGACTCCTCAAAACTCATATGTTAAAGAGTTGGTTCCCAGATGGTGGTGTAAACTGGAAGTAGCAGAAACAATAGGACCTGAGATCTTATAGAAGTTGGTCACTAGGAGCTTTATTTTTGCCTGACACTTCCACATTCATTATTACTATTTCCTAATCATTACGAAGTGAGCTTCTTTGCTCTATTGCATTCCCACTGACATAATGCTTTGCCTTATCACTGGATGAGGAGTGGCAAAGCCATGAACTGAAACTTTCAAAAAACGTGAGGCAAATTAAACCCTTGCTCCTTAAATTGTCTTTCTTGGGTTTACTCATCACAGCTTATTTACAGATAAACTAATGCTGATTAGTGGAGTTGTTGCTGTAACTATACTCAGTGATGTTTTTCAGAGTGTTAGAGTTGTTTTGCAGAAAGAGCTTGGAAAGATTTGGTGATGTGGACCAGAGTAGTCCAAGAATGTTGTGAGTACAACTTAATGGAAGACTGTGGTGATCTCAGAAGACCAAAGTGCTGATAGGAATACAGATAGGAAAGAACATGCTGTTGAAGTTTCAGATGGGAATGAAGACTGTGCTGGGGATTGGACTAGAAAACTATGCTGCATTATAAAGAAACACTGTACATTTAGGCCAGGCCTAAGAGACTTTGTGCCTAGCAACATTTAAAGTAATGGACTACTTAATCCTTTGGTGAAAATGTCAATGCATTTAGGTACTGTCATGGGTGTGGTTGGTTGCACAAAGCCTGATTTACAGTGAGAATGAAGATGAAAGAGTAGAGTGGAAAGACTTTAGATACTTAAAGTTGGGCAAGAGCAGAAACTTACAAGTTGGGATGAAGGGAGATGTGGCCGCTGACGAGGTTAGTGCCATTAGAAAGAAATCAAATACCTGGAGTTATAGGTCAATAGAGGCTTAAATTTATGTACATGTTTTGTCCTGTCTATCCTTGTCTTTCTCTTCATTGTTCTGCTATCGAGAGTGAAGCCATTTCACTCTTCCATTTGCTTCTTTCTATGATATTTTCTTAGACAGGAATCTGGAAGCAACAAACACAGATAATGCTGACAAAAACCTCAGAAATAAACCATTTGTCCTTTTAGGTTACGGTTTGTTTTATTTTATTTTATTTTATTTTATTTATTTTGTGGTAGCAACCAGGAGTTACTACAGCCACTTGTACAGATACTCAGTGTCTTCAAAATCTTTTTGTCATGAAGAAGAACATGCTTACAGGTTGTGAAAATTAAGATATGGGCATTTTGTCATTTACTATTCTACCTACTCTTTCTGATACAAAGTTATTTTGTCCAGAGGATAAAAAGGTTGTGTATAAAATAGACTAACATTTTATCCCATAGTATTTTTTGTTCTATATAGAGGTGTTATATTGCCATATATGTGTCATAGCTACTTAAAAGTAGAATCCAATTCTAAACTTTTGATATAGGTGTTGGCTGATAAGATAGTAACAAATATGGCACACTCATAGGTTCAAAGAAGACTGAATGCTTACACTCACATTCTCTACATTGTTTCCACTATCATGAGAAGGACATGCTTGGAAAATCCAGTTGTACAGAAGCATGAGCGAGACATAGATCTAGATTCAACAGATAGTTTGAAGCCAACTCTGTAGAGCTCAGCCTTGTTCAGCCAGATTCCCAGTAATCTTTAGACTGATGAGTGAGAAGCACCTATATATTTTATTTCACTCAATTTGAGTTTGTTGAACAGCAGAAGAATATTGGGTATCCTCCTCAGAGTTTTACAAATGGTAAGTTACATATGTATCTGTCTGTGTGTTTGATTTGTGGACCCTTATTCCCTAGGCAACCAGTGCCTAATGACTAATATGACTAATTATGCAATGTCAAGACCATATCTTGATATATGATTTTTCAGAGCAAAAACTTTTGCAGGAAAAGACCTTAAATGTCAACATCCTATGACATTCAACTCTACTGAAACTGATCATTTTGGGGGTAAAGTAAAGCTCATTTATTATCTATATCATATAGTTTAAGGCTAATGTTTTTCACCGTCACAATATATTGCCCTGATGTTGGCTTCTGACTAATTTGTATGTCTTTTCTTGGTGATCATGTGTTAGAAATGCATGTGTTATGTTGGGAGATGGGCCCTATTAGGAGTTGTTTGAGTCATGGGATAGAACCCTCATAAATGGATAAATTTTTCTATAATAGAAATTAGTTAACTATCACAGGCGTTTGCCTTGCTTTCTTCTTTTGTGCATGTGTCCTCTTTCCTTCCAGCTTCCCCCAAGAGTACCATGTACCACGTGATGTCAATAGGTATGGCCTCATAATCTTGAACTTCACAGAAATATAAGCCAAAACACCTCTTTCTTTCATAAATTCTGCAGTCTAAATAGTTTACAGTAGCAACAAGAGAGAAAATTAGTCCTGAGAAAGTCAGCTGTATGTGTGTGTGTGTGTGTGTGTGTGTGTGTGTGTGTTTATCTGAAAATGTGAAATAACTTTGTAACTGGGTAAGAGAGGAGGGCTAGAACTGTTTGGAAACACATGTCAGAATGACTATTCAAAGCTTGTAAGGGCAGTTTTGGTGAAAGCTCTTAAGACTACAAAAGGTTTTGGAAAGTCTGGGACTTGTAGGAGATTAATTAAGTGGTTTTGATCAGGCCAGCAATAGAATCAGGGAGAGTTATGGCCATTTTCATGATGTCTCAGATGGAAATTAGGACCATATTGTTGAAAACTAGGATGAATGCCACTGTTGTTCATGAAGCATCAAGGAGTTTGCTGAGCTTGCTTGACTCATTCCTGGGGGCTTTATGGACAGCACAACCTGAAAGTGATGAACTAGGACATCTGGCAGAAAAAAAAATACTTCTAAGTGGTAAAGCCCTCAAAGAGCTATGTGGTTTGTCTTCCTCTAACTGACTACAGGGAGCTAAGAGGTTAAAAGAGTTACTGAAAGGCACAATTCATGATTAAAATAAAATCATTCAAAAATAAAAGAAAATAAAGGCAATATTGAAAATTTACAGCCTGTTTATATAAATGATTAAAAATAATCATTGAGAAAGCAAAACAAGGGTACTACCAAAGGAGTAACTTCCTAAAGACATACATTAGTGTGAGCACTGAGGTAGATGGTAATCATGATAATGGAAAAGTGGAATCATTTTAGCAATCTTACTGGCTGCCTCTCCCAATACCTCCCCAATGCAGACTGCAGAGTGGTTTTTAAGAAACTTCTATAGACTCTCCATCCAGCTCACCTCAGGGCTCCACTCCTTACAATCTCACGCAGCA
The DNA here is from genome assembly GCA_019843815.1 of Montemys delectorum. Classification (NCBI taxonomy): domain Eukaryota; kingdom Metazoa; phylum Chordata; class Mammalia; order Rodentia; family Muridae; genus Montemys; species Montemys delectorum. Next base: position 28,076 of record JADRCD010193413.1, read on the forward strand.
CTCCTCAGTCCTGGCATGGCTCAGGCAGCCAGTGTGCTCTGCCTCATTGGGAAGAGATGGCTCAGAGAATCCGTACAAGGCAATGTCTGGTGGAAACACAAGTAGAGCTCTGTTATCAAGACAGCAACACTGTAGAGTGTCTGTTGTTAAAGGTCTACTTCAGAAAGCTGCAGGCACTGGTATAAAATGCCAACCCAAGAGATCTGAATCATAGACTGACTAAGTCTTAGGAGCAGGCAAGCTCTGTATGCCTAGGATGTATCACATGGAACAACAACTAATTACATTCCATCTCTTCTTAATGTTTAAACTGTCTTGGGCCTGTTTCTAGTTGTTCTTTTAAGGGTCTCTTCTTCCTCCTCTTTCTTCTCTTCTTCTTAATCCTCCTATTCCTCTTCTTCCTCCGCTCTTCTTCCTTCTCCTGGTCTTCTCTTTTCCAGGTTTCCTATCTCCCACTTTTAGAATGGTGGTATCTGTTATTTGTTTCCTCATTGTATTTTGGAACTAGATGTCTTATTCTGATTTTACAGGTTTTTAGATGGAAATCATCTGCCATTAGTCTTAAATGGAAGTTTGGACTTTTGAGTTGACTCAAATAAATTAAAGCTTAGACATAATTGAGAAGAAAAAAAGGTATTATGGGTTGTAAAAAGAGCATTTGTTTTGGAGGTGTGTGGGATGATATTATTATATTAGCATGCTACCTAAAATTTCCATGTGTTGGGCTACTGAGTATGGCAGTATTGAAAGATTCGTACTAGTCTGGGTTAGTTTGCTTGTGGAGGTAGCATGTTCAAAGTGAATTAGTCATTTTCTAGAATAGTAGCCAACCATCATGGTGGTCCGGACCTCTTTCTTCTCAAGCTCATGTGTTCCCTCCCGCATCTTATGAACTAGCATGAAACTCATTAGATTCACCTGCCCAGTCTTGGGCTTTCTAGCTTCTAGAAACATAAGCCCAAACACATTGCTTTCTGTTATAAACCACTCCGTTTCAGGCATTCCAAGTAGTTAGCTATCCTGGTTATGGAGTCTAAGGATGCTAGCTGTGATTTCTAGGAAGCGCATAGTTTGTTGGCATGACAGGAAGACTGTTGGGTCAACTGAGGTAATAGTCAGTTCCAGCATTGGAAGTGGGGACCTGGAACTCAAGCAGCTTCCTGTGCAACCCAAAGGAAGTAGTGGGAGCCTGCAGGCTGAAGGTTCACCTCTTTGAATTTCTGTCAGGTTTAGTAATATAGTCATCTACTACTTTCCTTCCTTCCTTCTTTTCTTTCTTTCTTTCTTTCTTTCTTTCTTTCTTTCTTTCTTTCCCTTCAAAACGTCATTTTTAAATTTCTTTAATCTTTTTTCTACAGTCCAGTCTTTATCCCCCTCCCAGTCTGCCCTGATTGTTCTGCATCCCATATCTCCTCCCCAATATTTCCTTCCCTCCATCTCCAAAAGATGTTCCCATCCCCCACCCCACCCCACCAGACCTTCCCACTCCCTGGGGCCTCAAGTTTCTTGAGGGTTAGGTACATCTTCTCTCACCAAGTCAAGACCTGGCAATCCTCTGCTGTATATGTATTGGGGTCTCATGTCAGCTTGTTGGTGGTCCAGTGTTTGAGAGATCTTGGGGGTCCAGGTTAGTTGAGACTGCAGGTCCTCCTACAGGATCACCCTCCTCCTCAGCTTCTTCCAGCTTTTCCTTAATTCAACAACAGGGGTCAGCAGCTTCTATGCATTGATTGGGTGTAAATATCTGCATCTGACACTTTCAGCTGCTTGTCGGACCTTTCCAGGCAGGCATGCTAGGCTCCTGTTTGTAAACACACCATAGCATCAGTAATAGTGTCAGGCCTTGGGGCCTCCCCTCGAGCTGGATTCCAATTTGGGCCTGTCTCTGGACCTCCTTTCCCTCAGGCTCTTCTCCATTTTTGACCCTGCAGGTCTTTCAGACAGGAACAATTCTGGGTCAGAGTTTTTGACTGTGGGATGCCAACCCCATCCCTCCACTTGATGCCCTGTCTTTCTACTGGAGGAGGACTCTACAGGTTTCCTCTCCCCACTGTATTTCTTTTCAGTAAAATGAAACATTCAACATTTACACTGAGGCTACCTCACATAAACCAACCTTCTGTAGGGACTCCACATCCTTTTTAACCATACTGAAAAATAAAAGATAAAAATGGAAATTTGAGACAGGGTTTTGTAGATTATTTTAATTAACCCACATTTTCTACTCCTTTTTTTTTCCAGTCACAAAGAAAGATTTTTTTTTTCACTTTGCAAGGTTTTGCTTTGTTTGACAGCAGTTATGGGTTGAGGGGGCACACAGGCCTGACCCCCCGTGTTCCATTTGACTATGTGAGGAGACCCACGGCAGTGCTGGTGGTCCTGGGGGACCAGCCAGGAGAGCTCAGCCGGAACCACTGGCTTCGAGGCTTTGTGTTCATTTCGCCTTCGGCCCCTTCTCGATAGGCTTTCCGATGTCCTTCCCCCGGAGCTTGAGGCCGATGGCTCTCTCATTTTTGCCCAAAAACTGGTTATTCGGAATGGCCCGTCCACTTTCATAGTCTGCGATGACTTGCGGCTTCTCATTGATTTTCGTGTCTAGGTCCTTCTGGGTCAGGCCTTTGCTCTGCCGGCCCCGCTGGATCACTTTGCCCACCTCCAGGGTCACCCTGTCGTGATGCAGCTCCTCTGTCTCCCGGTCTAGCTTGGCTGTGTTTTTAGTGATGGAATGCTGCTTGTTCTGGCCAGCAGCCCATTTCTTGGATGTCTCCACATCTTCTCCTCGTCGCTGAGCTGCTAAGATGGCCTGCTTAGACTTGGCCTGTGCGGCCGTGGGGCCCTTCTTGCATAGCACCGTCACGGTGTCCCAGTCACTCTAGGCCCTGGCGCGGCGGGGGCGGCGATCTGTCCGGTGGCTCTGGCAGCTGCTCGAGACCCCAGGAAAGATTTATTTAAGACACACTTGTACATTTCACCTGTGGATCTTTCTTTCTTTCTTTCTTTCTTTCTTTCTTTCTTTCTTTCTTTCTTTCTTTCTTTCTTTTTATTAGGTATTTTCTTTATTTACATGTAAATTTCTCCTTTCCCAGTTTCCCCTCAAACAAACAAACAAACAAACAAACAAAAACAACAAGAACAAACCCCTGTTGCCTCCCCCATCCCCATGCCTGCCACCCCACCCTCTCCCACTTATTGGCCCTGGCATTCCCCAACACTGGGGCACAGAACCTTCACAGGGCCGAGGACCTCTCCTCCTATTGATGATCAACTTGGCAATCCTCTACTATACACATGCTGCCAAAACAATTTTCATACAATATATTCTGATCATAGTTTCCTTTCTTCACCTCCTCCCAGATTCGCCCCCCTCCTCATCCATCCAACTCCACATCTTCTCGTTCTCTCTCTCTCTCTTTAGAAAACAGAAAAAATATTAAAAATAAAAAACAACTAAGAAAAAGCAAAAGAAACATATCCATATAGAAATATACACATTCATACAAACAAAACTAATAAAAACGTTAAATCAGAAACCATAATATATAAACACAAGACTACTAAAGAAAAGAAGCCCAAACAAAACATTATGAGACAAAATAAAACAAAGCAACAAACAAACAAAACCAATAAAACAAACAACAAAAACTCTAAAAATAGTATTTTGTGCTGCCATTTACTACTGAGCATGAGGTTTGTCCTTAGTGTGGTTTGTAGACTCGGTGAGACTTAACTAATTTTTCATTTGTGAGTAGTTGACTGTTAGAGATAGCATCTGGGTTAGGAATGGAGCCTTGTGTCTACTTCTTGCAGTGCTGAGATCCCATCAGGCTTGAACCAGCGCCTGCTGCCAGTCTCTGTGAGTCAGTCTGGAAGACACTGTTTTCCTAGAGTTACCCATCTCCTCTGGTTCATGCTTCTTTCTGACTTCTTGTCTGCATGAATTTTGAGGGGAATGTTCAAGGCTGTTCTGTAATTATGAAATCTGTACATGTATCTATATCATATTATTTATCGATCCCCTTTTTCCAATCTCCCAGGTTTCTACTTAATTACCATGAGAAGCCAGTATTCCCTGCCTAAGTTATAAGTTGACCTTCTCAAAGATGATCTTCTTTATGGTAGAAAGGAATTCTGGCCATGCAATAACGACCCCCAAAGAATGGGTTTGATGAGGGAGGCAAAGAGAACAGAATTAGACACAAGGATCAGATAAACAGAGTAGCTGCCAACCCTGATTAAATGAGTCCCTTACTCTCATTTCCCCTTTCTGTTGTTAGTCATTGGTGATCGACTAGTGCCTGCACAGAACATTATTTCCCTTGACTTTCCTCTGTCAGATTTAAAGCAGTGCTCAGCGTCTATTTTTCAGAGTGGACTAGAATGTCTGTTCATGGTCTTTCAGGTATGATAACAAGACAACAGGGGTCTAGGAGATCTAAAAATTGATCCTGGCTCAGGGGCCCTGATGTCTCCATCATTGTCCTTAACCATGTGATGCATCCCTTGTGTTGTAAACATCTCCCAAAGCTCTCCTACTGCCCCTCTGTCAGGGTGCCCACCTTTGGATTGTCCTAACTCTTAAAACTCTTGAATTTCATTGCTTCCCTGCCCAGGCTTTGAAAACACACTTTTGACAGTTATTCAGAAACAACAGAAGACCCAAGGGTTTGGAAACCAAAGGCCCATTTTTCCTCGTGAGAAAGAGAATAGAAGAAACAGATTAGTCTAGTAGTATCCTAAATGATTAATGTGCTTACTTTTCCTCCTTTGGTAAGTAATGGGAGTGTGCTCTGGAGGGACATGGCCTGGTTTCAGATGGAGTCTGTTTTCTTTTCTTTTTTTTTTCGCTATGTATTCTAGAGAAATACATTTTTATACACTACAGTTTCCTTATTGGTAAAGAGAAGATAGTTATAGTGACTGTTTTTTATGATATTAATAACCTACTTTAAAACAAGTATTTTGCCCAGTGTTCAGCTAATTATAAGTTCCCAGTAAATACTGTTAATATTTATATATTTTCTCTTTAAATTATATGTAAGCTACTACTAAAATGCAGAGAGGCAGAGAAATAGTGTTTCCCTAGGGAAGAACACAAGAACCATTTATCCAATACCAAATGATCAGCCCTGAATACACATACATACAAGTACTATTCAGACTAAGGTGGGTGGATTTAGGAAAATACATATATATGTGCACATATACATATAAGTATGTATGTATATAACAAAAATTTAAAAAAAAAATAGGCCATGAATTTGAAAGAGAGGAGGGGGGTGGAGGGAAGAAAAGGAAGTGATTAGTTATAAAATTATATTGTTAGGAAAAATTAAACTGTTTCTCCATATATATTACTAATACATTTTCCTGTTTTAAAAAATAATGCTAATATTATGGGGGGAAAAAGAATTCCAGCAAGGGATAAAGGTTCAAAGATTAATAACACAAAATTACTATTCTGAGAGAATCTTGGTTTATTCTTATGAAAAAAAAAAGTCACACATTGGTAATATAAAACATAATGTGAACACAGGAGCTTTTAGGGGACAGACGTAGGACATCCCGATCCAACTGTGTAAATCCTAGTAAGATCTGGTTGGCCCCAGACAGTGTCATTTAGACCTGAGCCTGCATGAGAAGCAGCAAACCACTGACCAATTCCTTGCCAGAAGGCAGACTCCCTGGGAGTCTCTGCAGCTATCTCGAAACTTGGCTCAGCTTCGGCCACAAGAACCATTTTTTCCCCTGAGGCCACTTCCTCTTTTTCACATCCTGCCTTGGCTCTGGCCCCTGCCATGGCTGTGGATGACATAGTTTCCCTCTCCTGTCTACCTGGCCGAGTGTCTGCCAGTGTAGCCAGCCACCCACACGCCTTGTGTCTCTGCTTTCCTCCCTCACACCTGTCACCCAGGTCTAGTCGGCACTTTCTGGGTAAGAGGCAAAGGCACTCTCTTCTGGTTTGACTTCTCATGACTTTTTTTTTTTTTTTTTTTTTTTTGTAACACCAACGGAGAATTATTTTTTATCTCGGAAATGTTTTTAGCTACTAGATAGGCTTAAAACATACAGGAAGTTTCCCCTCCAAAAACCAACCAACCAAACAAACACAACAAGAACAAACCCCTGTAACCCCTGTTCCTGTTGCCTCCCCTCTCCCCATGCCTGCCACCTCACCCTCTCCCATTTATTGGCCCTGGCATTCCCCTACACTGGGGCACAGAACCTTCACAAGGCTGAGGTCCTCTCCTCCTACTGATGATCGAATTTGCAATCCTCTACTATACACATGCTGCCAGAACATTCAGACCCACCACGTATAGTCCTTGGTTGGTGGTTGGGTCCCTGGGAGCTCTAAGGGTACTAGTTAGTTCATATTGTTGTTCGTCCTAAGGGGCTGCAAACCCTTCAGTTCCATAGGTCCTTTCTCTAACTCCTTCATTGGGGACCGTGTACTCAGTTCAATGGATGGCTGTGAGCCTCTACATCTGTATTGGTCAGGTATTGTCAGAGCCTCTCAGGAGATAGCTATATTTAGGCTGGCTTGTCCTTCCTTCACTCTCTGCTCCATAGTTAATCTCTGCAACTCCTTCTGTGGGTATTAAACTGGGAAAGGATAAATTTACATGTACATAAAGAAAATATCTAATTAAAAAAATAGTGATTCTATCAAAAAAATATGGAACAGGGAATTCTTTTTATCATCTTTCCTAGCTACTTTTAGCTGTCAACCTAACACAGCTGAGAAAAACAAACAAACAAACAAACAGACCATACAGGAAGTTTGGAAATAGCCATTGCTAAGGCTATTTGATAGATTAATATGTGATAAAGAGCCAGACTTTTCCTGAGGTTGCATTTGATATAGGGGAACAGGGGAAATCAACGTGCTCTCTTGGGGTTCTTTGCCTCATTTAAGAAACAATTTAAGAGTGAGCTCAAATGGAAGCTCAAGGACAGTCTCATTAGTGAAAAAAAAAAAAAAGCAGGGCAGGCAAGCTGTGTACTTAAGCTGCTTCCTGGCACAGAGGAGAAAGGAAGAGAGGAAAGTTAAAAACAAAAACAAAAAGACAAAAATCAAACACACGTCCTTTAAGCTGGCATGGAGGTTAGACACCTGACAAATGGCCGCATGGAGGATGGATAGGAAGGGTTTGGAGAAAGAGGAAGGAAGCTCAGACAGTTAGGGGAAAAGCCCAAAGGGGCAGGGAAAGCTTCCGTAGAAAAAGAGAAAGAGGAGATGTGGAAGTTAGACTTTCCTGAATAATTCGTGGAAGTGGACGGACTCCGTCTTCCCTAGGTGTGGTTCACAAGCTACTGCAAGAGATGCGGGGATTCGGGGAAGAAGACTTCCAGCCCTTAAGGACTAATTATCCCACCCATCTATTTAGCATGGTTTATGATGAGCTTTCCTTCGAGGGGCACCAGCCCAGCTGGAATTTTAGGTCTTTACCAGGGCAGAGATTCCAATCTCTTGACCAGAAGTTTTTCCTTAGCAGGCCTTTCTTTCTCTTCTATTATACTTTGTGATCCTTAGTGTATGTATGTACTACATAAACAAGTAAGGCACTGCCTTAGGGATTGGAAAGCCCACACAAGGTAAGAAATAGAAAGGGAGAGGGGCAAATAAGACTATTCTGTCCAGGAGTCACTGTTTATTAAGAACAGAAAAGTCTAGAAACATCTTCAGTATTCATCCTCCTCCTTCTCCCTCTTCTCTCTTTCCCCCTCCTCTCTCTATCTCTCTTTCATTCTTCTCCCATACATTACATGCCAACCACAATTTCCCCTCCATTCTTCTCAGTCCCTCCCACCTACTTCCTTCCCTTTCCTCTAGATCCGTTCTTCCTGTTTCCCTTCAGAAAAAAAAAAAGTGCAGGGATATCAAGCCAACACGGCTTAACAAGTTGCAAAAAGACTAGATACAAACCCTCATATCAACTCTGGATAAGGCAAGACGGTAGGTGAAAAAGCGTCCTAGCTGAAGGCAAAAGAGCTGGAGATACTTCCCTTCCACTGCTGGGGTCCCCACAGGAACACTAAGCTACACATCTATAACACATATGTAGAGGGCATAGGTTAGACCCATACAGGCTTGCTCCCTGATTCTTGGTTTAGTCTCTGTGTGCCCATGTGCATCCTGCTCAGTTGATTCTTCTGGCTATGTTCTTGTGGTGTCCTTGACCCCTCTGAGTCCTACAATCCTTTCTCCCACTCTTCTGTGAAGTTCCCTTGGCCCAGGTTAGTGCTCGGCTCTGGGTCTCTGCATCCATTCCCATCAGTTGCTGCGTCTTAGCCTCTCTGGTAAGGATTGGGCTAAACACCGATCTATGGATAGCCGAATTTCATTAGAAATTATTTCATGGTTATTTTTTCCATTTGTGTGTTCGTATCTATCATCTATCATCTTTCTCTCTCTGTCACCAGGTCCAGAGCTTTCTAACTGACAGGTTTGCATATTCTAATACTATAATTGTAGTATTACTGCATGCTACATGTTGACCTGGCTGGAGCAAATAGCTTCCACACAACAGTGCACAGAGCTTTATTTCTTCCTGATGTAGATCAAAAATAAAGCACAAAACACAACTGTGTTCACCTTCACTGAGCTCCTTTCCTTTGCCCTTGTCTCAGGAGCCAGTCCCCTCAGGGCCTCTGCAGGCACTGGGCTGGAAGTCAGTTCACATCTGAGAACAATGCTAGAAAACTCTTTGCATGCAGAGCCAGGCAGATTCATTCTCACAGAGGCCTTGAATAAACTCTTCAGGCTTGTCTGGTTCTGCTAGTCACAAGCAAACCTAGTTTTTTATTTTTGAATTACTTGAAAGCGTACTACCATACTAGGAATAAGGAAAAAAAAACCTTTAGTTGAATGCCTGTGTTAGAAAGTATCTATTTTTTTATTTATTGAAACTAGATTTTTTTCTTGTATAATATATTCTGGAATAGAGTTTTCTCTTCCTCTACTCCTCCCAGTTCCTCCCCACCTTCCCTCACATCTGGATTCACATCCTCTCTGTTCTCTCATTAGAAAACAATTTTCTGAGTGATAATAATAAATAAAAAACATTGGAGTTGGGCAAGACAAACAGAAGGAAAATAGTCCAAGGGACTGTTAGGGCTCAACCCCAGGACAAACGGCTGGGGTGCCTGTTTAGTATAGCAAAGTACCTGGCTGCCATGTTTCCCCAACAACC